>CM076578.1:643397100-643536976 GCA_034641835.2 Pinus albicaulis | reverse complement strand
GTCACCAATATTATTATGCATCTTCCACTGAAAAATCTCAGCCATTGGTTGCACGGATCTCCCGAAAAATGAGAAATGGCTGTAGGTGAAAGTGGCCAATTTCTTGAAAAATACACACTGAAATTTTCTGAAATTTTCTGTGTTTATTCACCCTACCTCAATGCATTTACCATAAAAATTTCAGGACCAACGGATGCACGGTTTGAAAGTTATGATAAAATCAATTTCTGCCCTGTTTCACCCTTCATTCTGCCCAATGTTGCTACAAAAAAATACGCCACGGACTCATTTTAAGGCCAAATTGAGTGATTCCAATGGGAAACTGTGTATTTTTACCTTCTCTACTGCCACATGCTTCCAGAATTTCATTTTGATGAAGAAAAGGTGCTGCTGTGCAAAAACACTCAAATCTGTCCTATTCTGTCCATAATGCTGAAAATTGAAAATCTGCTTGAAAAACCCTTTTGAAATGCCCTTAAAAATTTCTTTTTTTCAAATTCTGTCCACGTATTACTCAATTTATCATATTCTGAGAAAACCCAGAAGCTCAGAATTTTTTATTTCTGCTCCAGTCTCTTGCAAAAGTTGCGCCAAAACTGCCTTCTGGAAAAAGTTGCAAAAAGACGAAAACAGGCTGCTACAGCAATGGCTGCAGAAACTGCCACTTTCTGCAGCTGTTATTGAATTGAAAAAAAGATGAACATGCTGCTACAAGAAACTAATAAAATGTACTGCTGCAAGTTGTTGTTGATTCCATAAAACCATTAGTCTTCATCAAAGCTAACATTCATGGTACAATTCTTACCATGCGAATAAATGTGTCGAAGTCGAGCATGGGAAGAAATCATTGGATTATCGATCAATAATGAAAATCGTTAACCAATGCGAGACAACTCACCGATAATGTAAATGAGTGTCAAGGTACCTCAGTGCATCTTGACAGGGACGAATGAATGTGTCGAAGTCGAGTCCCCTGCAAGATTTGACAATCAAGAGACATTGTTGTATTCCCATTGTTATCAATGAGGAGGCTTTCCATTGATGAATGCAAGCTCCAAGGCACTTCAAATAATCTCTAATCTTGATCCCAGATAAAGTGTTGAGGTCGATGGGACAAGATCTGTTGGAAGGTGGACCTTAAGGAATTACACATCATCCAACTCGAGCATAGAACCAAGAATGATTTGAAGAACCATGAAAGATTGAAACCATCATGAAATTGCAGAACTTATTGTGAACTTTGCCCGCCAGTTGCCTGGAAATGAGATGGATCATAAGCACTATGGATCTGAACTTATGATTTTGTAACAGCTGCTTGCAATTTGTTGTTGATTTCATAAAACCATTAGTCTTCATCAAAGCCAACATTCATGGTACAATTCTTACCATGCCAATAGATGTGTCGAAGTCGAGCATGGGAAGAAATCATTGGATTACCGATCAATAATGAAAATCGTTAACCAATGCGAGACAACTCACCGATAATGTAAATGAGTGTCAAGGTACCTCAGTGCATCTTGACAGGGACGAATGAATGTGTTGAAGTCGAGTCGCCTGCAAGATTTGACAATCAAGAGACATTGTTGTATTCCCATTGTTATCAACGAGGAGGCTTGCTATTGATGAATGCAAGCTCCAAGGCACTTCAAATAATCTCTAATCTTGATCCCAGATAAAGTGTTGAGGTCGATGGGACAAGATCTGTTGGAAGGTGGACCTTAAGGAATTCCACATCATCCAACTCGAGCATAGAACCAATAATGATTTGAAGAACCATGAAAGATTGAAACCATCATGAAATTGCAGAACTTATTGTGAACTTTGCCCGCCAGTTGCCTGGTTTTCAAACAAAGCTCATGTCCAATTGCGCCAGCAAGCTGGTTTTCACAATAGGACTTATTTTTCTCTTTACTCTTTTTTTTTTTTTTTTAATGTCCTACTCTACTTGAAAGAGAAAATCTTGTTCAAGTATATGAGTACTTCCAATGGAACCATGTTTGTAACAAGATGATAGATAAACTCATATGCAGGTTTGAAAGATACTCTTTGATATGTACCAGTATATGAGATGCCAACTGTCTTGATTTAGATGATGTCAGAAGATATTGAACAATTGAGCATTGGAATCCGATGACTGAATTGAACCAAGATTAAATGTAATCTTGTCTTCCTTGTCTTTCCTCTATCATGAAATGCAAGTCTTCGGAGATGTGATCTTCATTCGTAGAATCTTGTGATAGGCATGCATGAGACTTTTCAATCTCTGGTTCCAACGTCTTCTCTCTATCAATAGACATCCATGATTCTTGGACCTCATCTGAGTCTTCTTCTGCTGGTTGTTGTTCTTCAATGACAGTTGGTGAATCATTTTGCAATACCTCAGATTTGTAAGTTGATTGAGGTGTTTTATTGTTGGGGATATGAAATGGTTGTGGAGGTAGTGGAGTGGGGAATCTTTGGGGTGTTTGTGTGGATGGTAATGGAAAAGGTTGAATTGAGGTAAAATGAGGGTGATATTGATGTTGTAGTGGAGGTAAATGGTATGGATAATATTGATCATGGTATTGAGGATAGAGAGGGAAAGATTGAGGATATGGTGGATTTCCTTTATAGGGCCTTTGCCAACTTTGTTGCCAAGATTGGTTTTGAGGTTGGGATTGATATGGCCAAGGTTTCCAAGGTTGGTTTTGAAGTTGGGATTGAGATGGCAAAGGTTTCCAAGGCAAGGGTGTTCTCCAATTACCTTGAGGTTGTTGTGCATAATTTTGAAACTGTGCATAAGGATATTGCATCATATTGGGTTGATGAGGCTGCCATAGCCCTCTTGGAGCTACATAACAAAGTTTCTCTTGTGCTTGATTTGCTCCATTATCCTTCTGGTAAATTGCCTTCAA
Organism: Pinus albicaulis; assembly: GCA_034641835.2. Lineage (NCBI taxonomy): Eukaryota > Viridiplantae > Streptophyta > Pinopsida > Pinales > Pinaceae > Pinus > Pinus albicaulis. Next base: position 643,534,082 of record CM076578.1, on the reverse strand, counting down.
CCCTGGTAATGATGGGCAATCTTCAGTAGTATGTGATCCTGCACAAATTTTACAAATTTTAATGTTATCAAGTGGACATTCATGCAAAGCATGTTTCTTTCTACATTTAGGGCAAAATATAAATGAAGCAACTTTTTGCTTGTTTTGCATTCTTAGCATGTCAGTTTGTTCATTTAAATTACCAAGAATGTTTAGCAAATTGTTAGGTTCAGTTTGACTTACCAATCTTGATGTTGACTTACTTACTTTTGCCATAACTGGATCTTGAGGGGATCTTACACACTTTGCTTTTCCTCTTGATATGTTCTTGCATAGTTCACAAATTTCTTGAAATGGTAATTGATAAACATCTCCTTTTCCCACAAGATTAAGAAGATCAATCCATTCACCCTTTATAGCATTTAGTAGGAGAGTTTTTAATGCATATGATCCTAAATTATGCAATTTAGATCTTTTGATATTATAAGTAAATCTCTCTACTAAATCTTCTAGGCTTTCATTCTCTTTTTGGTTCATGTTAAAGACTTCATTTCTAAGGTCATGGTGCATGCAATAACCTTTATATTTTTCCAAAAATACTCTTTTCATATCATCCCATGTCCTTATAGAATTTGTTCGTAAAGTCATGAACCATCTAAGAGCTCTATCCTTCAATGTTGCCGGAAACAAATTCAATTTTTGCATGTGCAATGAGTAGCCATAAGATCTACAAATTATTTCAAATTAAAAAGTAAAGGTTTCCAGGTCTTCTGATCTCATACCTTTGAAGTTAGGAAGCATAGATGGATGGATGTTCTTCATTTGAATGTTGATATCAGTTTCTTGAATGGGAAATCCAAAAGGATCTTCCTCATTGTCATCATCTCCATCCATTTCTTCAACCTGCTTTTTCACCTCTTCTTCTACCTGCAAAAATATGAATTCATGATGTGGATGTGTGGCTCTTACTGCACCACATGATATAGTGGGTGTGGTAGGTGTTTGAAGTTTTTGTTTTTGTTTTTTGTTTTTTTTTTTGAATGTAAGAAATAAGGTTACCTAGTTACACTTCCCCGACAACGGCGCCAAAATGTTTGGTCTCAATCTAGTCTCCTAAATTGAGTTCATTAATTGTCAACCAGGGTCAGTAAACTGCTGAAGTGTGGTGCACTATATGTGCCTAGGTATCTATTTCCCACTACGTTGTGTTTAGTGTTTTCTCATGTTTTTGGTTTTATGGTTTTATTTTGAAAAGGAAAAGAACTAAGTGCTAAATGAAGGGAAACTATTGGTCAAAACAGAGTGAAGCCTAAACTATGATGGTAAACAAATACAAATGCAATACTGAAACATAATCAAATCTAAACTATGACTAAGCAGAAACAAATCTTGATAATGACTTTTAAACAAATGATTCAAAACATAAACTCAACTTGTCAAATGCTTTCATCAAAGGTGTTTTGAGAGAGAGCTTGAGACATGGTCAATTAAGTATGCAAATCCTATCTAAACAGTTAAACAACTAACTTATAATGATGCAACATTTTGTCCTTGATTAGATATTTGTTGAAGCATAATTGGAGTAAAACATTGATGCCATCATAAGGTCTTTTATTCTAAGGCTAGTTCCTAACTCTATTCTGCCACTTAGTTTGATAACACTACACTTCACTCAAAGGTTAGAGATTTTTAAAATAGTCTTTTGAGGAAATGTTTGTTTGTAAGATGATCAGGAAGTTGCAGAAGTACTTCAGGCCTTAAAATGATATTGTCTTCTATTCATATGGTTATGAATCAATTATGGGTTTTAGAACAAGAAGAGGTTTGTGAATAATGAAGGCTGTTTTGTTAAGTTTAACAACTGAAGTAATCTAATATGCAGTGAATGACAACTGAATATGGAGTGCAAATGCAATGAGTTGAACTACAACTGAACCTAAAATGTCACTAGCCTAAAACAATGCTGAACTACAAGTCATTATCAAACTTAAAGCAAAACAACTGAACATGAGTTAAGTGCAATTAAACTCCGGAGTATCCTAACTTATGCTATGCAAACAGAAAGACAGAAAGCAATTAAAAACTAAGATATCATGGCTATCTCCCACTCGTCATTATGATATTTTGGACAAGCGTTTAAGAGCAAGGACAGCTATGGTACTTAGTGCAAACACACAAATGAAGCGTTCAGGATCACAATCATGCTTAAGACAGTATAAAGATTTCTTGGAAGAGTTTCTTCTTATGGAAGAGTGCTTAGCATAAGTATAACTGTGATGCTGAATAAAAGAGATTACAATCAAATCCTACAATACTGTAGCCAATTCCCATTCATCATTATAATCTTTTGGAAGAGCTTCTTCTTTTGGAAGAGTTTTTAGAATGAGTATAACTACAGTAGCTAATGAAAGCAACTACGAACTCAACTTCAAAAACGTAAAGGCAGCTAGAATACTTATCTAAATTACGCAAATAAATCCGTGCAAGAGGCAGGGGCCCTCTACCACCTGACGGAATCTAACTCCAAATCAAATCAACGCTTTCAAAACAACACTGTCTGCTTCATTAAAAGTAAAATAACTTGAACAGAGCACTCTGCGTCTTCAGAAATGTAGCACAGAATCTAAGCAAAATCTAGAACAAAATCTAGCCTAGTTCTCGGTTTACCAAGTGTTTATATAACAAATGCACATAACAAGACTTGCAAAAATTTCAGGATCGTTGTCTTTCCTTATCGGAATCACATTAGGACTCTTGAAGTGGCAACGTAAAAAGGAAACAGACATCTGGACTGAGACAGTCCTAATAGAAGTCTGCCTTCCTAAATGTGTTCCCACGTACCAAAACCATACCCAGAATTCGTTTCTTCCTTCATGGTGAGCAACGAACCATGTAGACATGACGTGGAATATGCCCATATGCGGTTTTTCTTGAGAGGCCACCCGGAACATACTCAAACGTGAAGACAGCTGCAGAGTCGCCGGTTAGCTACGGAATGTCTGCATTCTGCAGCTAGTTCCGGTCAAAATGCATTACAATGGCAAAAATCACAAAACTTAGCAAGTCAGTCATGTAAATCATTCTAGAAGTAATTTTAACTAAATTCATTGATCAATTGGGTCTAGGATAGCAATGGACAAAGGAAAATGAGGTAAAGTAAGATGAAAGAAAGCACAATTTTGAGGCTCAACAGTATTGTTGTGGAAGTTCCATACTCTGATGTCTCCCTATCTGGGAAAATGTTTCTAATGCTTCTTTAAAATACTACTTCTGTCTGTTTGGGTTGAAAGCTTTCTTTGGGGATGCATGTTTGATTAAATTTATCGAGTCCATGTCCTGTGCATCGTCTCCTATTTTCTTCCCTCCCCGCATTACTATAGCTACACTTTGCATGGGCTGAGCTTCTGTTATTCTTGGTTCTTCATTAACTAGGTTAGCTCCCCTTTGTCTGGCTCTTTCTTCCCATCTGTTAATCAGCTCTGGGCAGTCTTCAATTGCATGTGCTTTAACTCTGCATTGAGAACACCATGGTCTTCTGGGTAGCAGACATTCCCTCGCTACGTGCCCTTCCTAATCACAATTATAACATCTTACTGGTCCTCTTCCTCCAGTTATGATATCTCTCATTCCTCCTCCTCGCCCCCTTGGAGTTTCATTTACTCTATAAGACGACATGTCCAATCATTCTGCCAATGCATTGAGTGTTCTAAATTGTTTTGTATTATGCGTTGTAGATTCACAAAATTAATAGTATATATTGTTTAAAACATTAGAATATTTTTGCAGAATTGGACACAGTCATGGAGGATGACCAATACCTTTGCATATTTCGCAACACTCGGTTGCTGTTTGATTTTGTTGATTGGGGAACCCTGGGAAGTGGAATTACGGTTGGTATAGTCCTTGAGTATTTATCTATGAAACTCCATCGACCGGTGGGGCCCCCTATGTTTCGGTCGCCGAAGTTCCAATATTTTCTCCTCGCAACCATAGACATTATTTGGCAACATGTACTTCCATCAAGCAATGTGTGCACCACACGTTGGGCCTTGCAATTCGTACCAGTTGAATGTATTTCAACTTCTCTGTTAAACTGGATATTTGATGTTGTAGTCCTAGAATGGAAGGATCTTGTACCGCTGCTCCTCCTCTGAACTCCTGCAGGTAACCTGACATAGCTTCTATTTTCATGGCTTGCTCGAGAGCATCCTGAAGGGTATCAATCTTTTGTTGATTCAACGGTGTCCTTTTCAATGGTAGGAGTGCTTTGATAAACCAATCCCGTTGGTGTTTTGGATTGATTGGGTAACTTAGCTTTCCAATCACATCTTTAAATCTTTTCATTAAATCCCAGGATATTTCTCCTTCCCGCTATTTGATTTCCCATAGCTCAGACAATCCCTGCTGATTCTTCTGAGGTAACTTGAATTCTTGGACAAATTCTTTCTTAACATCATCTATTGTTGGGTTCTGGTGTGCTTCTGACCATTTAATGAACCAGCGCAAAGCTATTTCTCTCAGTGTGGTTTGAAACTCAATTAAATTAACTACATCTGGTGTCTATCAAGCTCTCCAAATTTCTTCACAGAGATACCAGTGTTGCTCTACATCATCGTTACCTTTCCCAGAAAATTCTGGGTATCGGGTGAACGATCCCGCCATATTTCCTTGTGTTGGTGGTACTAAAACAAAGCCTCTACTTCTCGGTTGAGAGATTGTACTACCAGCACTATTGCTAGTAGATATCTGTATTGTGGATGTAGTACTACTCAACTTTCTAAACTCTCCTATCTTAATAAAGAACTTATCAGGTGGATGATAGAGTACCAGGGGAAGGTTAGGACTAGTGCTACTTGAAACTTGGGGAATGGGATTACCTTGCATTATGGGTGTCAACCTCTCTTGGAATAGTTGCTCCATCACAACATGCAGCTCCACATTAGACTCCTCCTCAAGGCACGCATCCTCCTCATTGGACTTTTCTCCCTTTTCTCTTTAGGATGAGCTCCTATAAACTTGCCTAACTTCCTTAATGGTCCCTCCCATTCCTTGGGATCCTATCTTACCTTCTCTTTCATTTGTCATCTGCGGCGCCTTTTCCTTGTTCTGTCGATTCTTCTCCTGCTTCTCAAACTCTTTCATCACCCTTTCCCGCCACTTCTAAGCAATCTACGCCCTCTGATGTGCTCTCCGCTCTCTCAACCTACTAGAGGTTCCAACATCCATATCTCTATTTCCCCTGTTTCCTTATTCATAGCATCTTTCCCTCAACTCCTTGCCCCAGTACTAGAGGTTTAGGTCTCCATCTCAAGGCCTTGGAGTGACATCAGTCCCTCATCCACCATTAAAGTTTTAATCCACAATGGGATTTCTTTTAGCATCTCTCCCCACAACCCAGATCTAAATATGTCTTTGGATTTTCTAAAAGATTGGAAACACTCGGTTGCAAACTCTACAATGTACCCCTCCAGGGTAGGTTGTACCCAAAAATATATTGCTCGGGTTAGATCTGTATCTAACTAATGGAGTGCTACTAGATTTGTGTGTGTCCAATTGCAACAAAATCTATGCGATCCTCCTGGGAGTGACTTGATCTGAAGTCTCCGCAACCAATTGTAAAGCTCTTCGGGAAACTTTCCCCAGAAAATTTCATATAGGTCACTCACAGATTCAGAAAATAAGACTCGATCTTTAATAGTCTTTTCTCTTTGTTGTTGAAGTTCCGCTTGTTGCAATATGAACTGATCTATGTGCTTGTACCACCAGTTTCATAGTTCTTTCTCATTGATCCATGATACCATGATCTAAATTTTAACTAGGCTTTCAAGTCCCAGAAACGGAACCATTTGTTGGTGAAAAAGGAGGTCTATGGGAAAGACCCAGGTTCAAGTTTAAGGCCAACAAGGTTTCCGCAGTAGTCTAGAACAACGTCGGCATTTTCACCCTGCTTAAAGGAGTGGGGCATCTCACCCGAGGCATGTTGTGACCTTAATAAGATTAGAAGCTAGATCAGGTAGAAGACAAATATGAACATAGATAACAATGATGGAGATTAAGAAACCACATATATATCTTAACTCGAAGAAGGAGCTATCATTCATCAGGACATGTTCAGAACATTGAATTAAAAATTTAATTTGGACATACATTCACCATAAGCAATTAACCATCAATCAACTTGCGATATCACACACAACAACAACCAGATTTCATTATCAATATCAAAACAACATACATGTGCTCTACAAAGTCTATTACAATCTAGTTTAGTACAAAATACTTTACACAGAGCTCTCCTGAGGCTCTGCTTCTCCTCGGCCTCTTGTCGGACTGAATAACTAACTCACTACTAACTAACTGCCTATTTGTTTCTCGCTGACTGACACTGTCAGTCCTTGCTTCTTTTATGCTTCGCTTCTTTCTTTCTCACTGGGAGTTTTATTGATTTTTCTTGTCTCCTACCTATGCCATTTGCGATGTTCTCTGTGAATGTCATGCCACTTGTCTTTTGGCTTTCCAAAACCATGACAGCTCCCTATCTACCTTGATTATGTTTCGCCACCTGTCCTCCAACTCTCCACAACTCAAAATTGTTCTATCCTAAAACAAAGGCCCCAACAGTAAAGTTGTATTTTATAAGCACATTAGGCTAGAAGATATCATTGATGAATCAACTGCATAGAATAAGAAAATAAAGGATGAAGACACAACCACTTATCTTATGAAGATCTCACAAATAAGGAACCAGTTGCAAGGGCTTGGGGTAGTTGTTTTGGATTAAAAAATGACTACTTGTGTATTAAACGATTTTCCACCTAATGGAGAAGTTTTGCAACTAGTGTCTATTCAAGAAATGATACTACTCCTTTTGATGAACTATGGGATCAATGTATCTTGGAAGAAACTAAGATAAAGGAAAAGGATGACACTGAATCAAATTAGAAGTCTCGAGCCTTTATTGTAAAGTCCAAGAAGAAGAAGAAGGGAAGTTTCAAAAATCGAAAGGGAAACCATATATGTCCAAGATTCAATGATTTGGATGTAATGAGTATGGAAATTTCAAGAGGTACTGTCCAAACAAGAAAAACAACAAAAGAAAGGAAAGGAGTGGAGCTCACATAGCTGAAGAAAAGGGATAATTTGAGAAGAAGATGAAAGGATAAGGTCCCAAGGATCTTTACTATTAAAGGAAGCTCCATCTTTATCAAGTTCATTTACAATTTGCCTTTCTTTTATTAGAAAGTAGAAAGTAGAGTAGCATCCATTGTTGCATTCTCTAGAGGAGTCTTGGTTTTTTTAAAACATAGGATCATAAAAGGAAGCATATGATTATAGAGGAATTAGTCTACATGATCAAGTTACTTTGATAAGAATCATCTAGCTTACAAGAATAAGAGGATTAGGACCATATTGCATATTATAGTTCATCCAAGCATAATCTGACATAATGTTAGAGGTTGTAATTTTGTAAGAAGGATCATTAAAGATCCTCTTATGAGAACCATCATTTAGGAAGGTTCTTGGAAGAAGCATTATGACTGGTATATATTCCATCTAGTGTGGAAATAATAGTCTTTAAGAGTGAAGGCATGTAGATGGTTGAATGACAATTTGAAATACAAAATTAAAGTCTTTCTACTCTTAAGAAAGGAAATCATATCTTCATATCTTAAGAAAGGATGACTAGATGATTGTATGGAAGCAAAGATATGCATGTTTTTAAGTAAATTTTCACTAGAAGGTAGAATTCATAAAGAATTGGTTTTAAGAATGTGCTTTGTAAGTCTTCCATGTGATTACTCAATGCTTGAAAGAAGAAGTTTAGTATTATTTGGAATGGTTAAAAGATCAAGACTCTTCCACAAGATAGCATGGCATAAACACAATGATATTTATCAACATGAAATATGGTCTCTGAAAGAAAGAAGGAGAGTTAATAATAACAACTCCAAGGAAGATATTGTAGCTTTCAAATTAGTTTGATTCATGGGAACCTTGATTAAAAGTGCATGGATGGAGAAATATTCTTGTACAAAATGGAGATGGATCATGTTAAAGGATGTTGATCTCAAATGATACAAGCAAGCAAATACTTTGATAAAAGGGCCATCACGATAAGGTGACTCTGATATTAATATTTTGGTAGTGGTGCCTAGAATAATATTACATAAATGCTACCTAGAAAGGATATTTTTCTACCTAGAAGGATATTACATAAATGCATAATAACAATTGAGGCAAGTATTGGAAGGTTATTACAGAAATACATAATGACAATTAAGGCAAGTATTTTTAAAACTATTAGTTTTGAACTCTATCTATTGAAATAATAGATAGAGCCTCTTAGTTGCAATAAACAAATAATCCCTTAGACCGATAAAATAGAAACATAAAATACACATAATACTAAAGCATCTCAATTATAATTATTTAACATTTTTAATAATAATAAAAAGAGTATTTTAAAAAATAATAAACGTTTAAAATATATAAATTTTTATTATTATTATAAAAACATAATAATTATTATCATTGCTTAAAAAATACCATTACATGATTTACTATTTATACTCAAATTTAAACATATAATAATTATAGATATTGTTTTGTAATGAAATTTAAAAATATTGGAATTTTGAAAAATTAAATGTTGATAATTACTTTATTTAAGAATGAGGGGTTTCCGTAGTGCATTATATTAGATATCATTTTTGGGATTCAACTATGTTAATTAAGTCATTCATCTATGACCATTTCCATGAGAGGTAGTCGTAACTGACTAATTTCTCATGATTTTTGAATATTCACTTAGCACTCATTACATCAGGTGACCTCCCGAGAAGTCCTGGTTACCAGGTGCAAGCCCTGGAAGTGATGATTGACGCTATGTGATTCATTTCACTAGTTTCAATCCCACTTCTTCACTCCTGTGTGCATCACCCGACGCAATGAGTGCTAAGTGGACTATTCAAAAGTCACGAGAAATGAGTTAGTTACGACTACCTCTCATGGAAATGATCATAGATGAATGATTTACTTAACGCAGTTGAATCCCAAAAAATGATATCTAATTATTTTATTTGTTCAATACTTTAATAAGAAAAGCATTTTAACAACATAATTAAATTAAAAAATTAAAAAGATTAAATGCAGTAGAGAGCATTTTTAAAAATAGATTAAATACATGAGAGCGCTTTTGTATTTAACCGCTATAATTAAAAAAAGGAAACATCTCGAAACATGTGTGAATCATATTAGAATCTGACTTTGGAATAAAATGTAGAAGTCAATGAAGTAAACGAAAAGCCATAAAAAAAAGCCACAAATGGGACAGTGGTGTTAATGAAGACGCGGTCGGAAATTTGATATTTGGCCTCTGAGAGTATGATAAGGTTGTCTCGTCAGGTTCTTAGGATACATTAAATAACATATAAGCTGGGAAATAAGGCTCTCCTAATTTTGATAGAGTAAATCATTAATTTATTCCCTTTTAAATTTAATTCGTGTCTAAGCCCCTTGATCAATGTGCGATGAATTATGAATAAATATTTAATAAGTAATTATGAAATATTTTTTAATATATACATGTGTGTAATTACTTATAAATAATAATATAAAAATTAATAAATATTATATTAATATTTGTATATGATTATATTTATCAAATATCGAGTCATTTTAATATTATACATGTTTCACGTCTAAATACTTACACTCTGACACTACCATTTCTATCACTTTTAGGACGCCATACAACTTGAGTGGGCCTAATGGTTAAGAGCATGTGTTTCCTCCGAAGAGGTCACAGGTTCAAAACTAGAGGGGGGTAGAGTATGTATGCCTTCGTAGATTTAGTAGTTAAATTGTTGCATGGAGATGGGTCCCTTGTCCCACAAACAAGGGGGTCTCATACACCAATTTGGTGTCTCGCTTGGCCATGACCTTAAAATTGGATAATAATAATAATATATGGCAATAATCTGAAATGTGACCAAAAAGGCACTACTAGCTAGCAGTACATCGCTTATATGGTTGACGTTACATTATTATGAAAAGTACAATGTTAAATGTAATGTATGTAAATTTGTGCAAAATGTAATGATTGCAAAATAAGGCTCTAACTAATCAAAATACATATAAATAATTAAATTATTAATAAACAAAAATTAAATTAAATTACTAATGTCAAACTTTATGAAATCTCGTTTAATTTTTAGTCAACTTTGAAACTAATTGAATGTCAAAGCAAAGTGGATCACGTTATTACCTGTGGCAGGAATAATAATAATAATAATTGATATTTAATTAATATTTATTTGATTTAAATTTTAATATATATATATATATGCGTACGTATAGAGAGAGAGAGAGAGAGAGAGAGAGAGAGGGGTATATTTTAAAGGATTTGATATTATCATTTTTTTTATATGGTGGATTTTATGTATGGAAATGGTTGAGAGATTGTCACCAATAAAGGTTTTGTAATTGATGTTTTAGAATATCTTAACACATTAGTGGCTTATATAGGGGTTGCAAGTGCACGGGGATGTGGGGTATGTGAATGTGTCTTAGAGGACAAGATGATGCAGGGGCATTAGACACTAGCCAGCAATGTAGGAGTTTTGTCCACATGTTGTGGCTAGGAGGGTTTGAAAACATTTGAATTTTTACAGCTAGGTGTCAATACCTTAGCTGATTGTATTATTTAGATTAGTTAGAGTTGTAGAAGTCGAATAGTTAGTCCATCTGTCATGTTTTAGTTTCAAATAATTGTAATTAGGCTCTTGAGTTACCATAACGGTCCTCACAGAGGAACCGAAAGGACATATGTTGATGTATATAAATGTAATCCCTCGGATGTATGGAGAGAGAGCAAGAGGAAAAGAGATTTATGCAATAAGACTCTGTGTGTTGTCGATTTCTTCCAATTAAATAATTCCTATGTGCATTTGCCATAAAGACGGTTCGAATCCTTAATTGTGAAGAGATTGTTTAATTGCGAAGTGATGAACGTTGTGCATGTGTAATTCAACTCCTGTATGAATTCCACATATCTCTGTCTATTGTTTCTCTGTTGGATTAACACCACCCGCAGGCGGGGTCTGTGCAGAGGAACCATGGTTGCGAACGTTGTTTGAATGGTAGAATTCCCGCTTTACAACAGGATAGATTTGTTGATATCGGAACCCTAACCTGAAGAAACGAATTAAAAGGATAGCTCAAACCCACGTGAACCTTGATTAAGCACTGTCCCAAAACCACAAGTGGAATTGCGGAAGTGGGTTGCCCATATCGCACCGCTTTTGGTGAATAAGCGGTATTTCCTGAGGGGGGAGCGATTCCATAGAGGAATCGACATGTGGCGAAGTGGACCCGCGCAAAACCGCCTTTCCGTATTCTCATTGCACGCTAAAGTTAGTACGAGGATGCCGAGCGATATCGTCGAGAGCCGTCGATCTGGCGCAGAGTCATCGGATGGTGGCCGCACAACGAAGGTGCATGGAATTTAACCTAAGGTACGAGCGTTTGATTGGGTGATTAGACGTAGAGGGGGGCCCGGAGTGAAGGCTCTATTATAAATTTTTGTTTCCAAAGTGTGGAGTATTAATATAAGGTCCGAAGGTTTAACATTGGTTATAGTATGCGGGGGCGAATATATATATATATATATATGTCGGGAATATAATATAACATCCAAAGTCATGATTATATTTATTTGTCAAATTCGATTGAATTTGATAAATAAAATAAAGGGAAAATAAAGAGCCGCATGGGATAGAAGAAAGGGAAATGCTCACAGAGCCACGTCACAGTTGACCAGCTCTCCGTGGGGTTGACTTTCAGCTGTTGTTGCGTCATTTGTGGTATCAGAGTTGTTGTCTGGAGTTGTTTTGCTGACATGGCAATCCGAGTTGGTAGAGGTGCTGCCAAAAGGAGGCATGTTGCCAAGGCTGAGGTGTTGGGAATGTTGCAGAGGGTCGAAGCCAGAATGGATGCCATGGAGCAAAGACAGCCTAGAGATCCGGAAGACATCAGCGAACCTGAAATAGAAGAAGCTGAAGAAAATGTTGAAATTCCTCCTGACATGAGGCTCCTTAGAACTGTTCTAGGGTATGCAGTTAAGCCCAGAATTGAAGTGTCAAGCTATGCAGGGGGACTGAATCCAGAGGAGCTGGTGGACTGGATAAATGAATTGAACAAGTGCTTCGATTATGAAGAAATAAGTGAAGACAAAAAGGTCAAGTTTGCAGTAACAAAGCTGAAAGGACATGCTGCACTTTGGTGAGATGGAGTGCAGGCAGAGAGGAGGAGAGTTGGCAATCAACCTATCAAGAGCTGGACCAGAATGATGGCTAAATTGAAAGGTAAATTCTTGCCTAGTGATTACCAGTTGACATTGTATAAGCAAATGCAGAACCTAAGACAGAGGTTGCTGACAGTAAAGGAATACACAGAGGAATTCTACAGAGTGAGCATAAGGGTCGGGCAATTCCAAGACACACCTGAGAAGACTGCCAGATATGTGAATGGTCTCAACCTGGAGATCCAAGATGAGATTGGTCTCCTGTCTCCTAAGACAGTGGAAGAGGCATATCAGATGGCCTTGAAAGCAGAGGAGAAACTCCTGAGGAAATAGTCTACCAAGAAGAGAGGTACTTTTCGTGGGAAGGGAAGTCAGGGTGGTAGAGGGAAGCCTGCTACACCCAGGGATGGAGCTAACAGTAGCTCACCTCAGAATGCATCTACCGAGGAAGATGCAAGGGGCGGAAGGGGTTCTTACAAAGGAAAAGGAATAGGAGGCAGAGACAGAGGCAGAGGTAGAGAATTGAGGTGTTATAGATGTCAGCAAGTGGGACACAAGCACTATGAATGTCTAGAGAATGTGGGTGTTGGTCCAAGAAATGTTGTTGTTGCCCAGACTGGAGAAGAGGCAGAAATTGAAGAAGAAATTATTCCAGAGAGGGGATAATCCTTAGTGGTGAATAAGGTCATGTTGAAGCAAGCCAAAGAGGTCACTGAGCCTGCACAAAGGAAGACTTTTTTTAGGAGTATATGCAAAGTCCAAGGGAAATGCTGCCAGCTAGTCATTGATAGTGGCAGCACAGACAATCTGGTTTCCACTGAGGTAATAGAAAAGTTGAAGTTGAAGACAAGGGAGCATCCCACTCCCTACAGGGTGTCCTGGCTGCATAAAGGGCACTAGCTGGTTGTGAAATAACATTGTGAGATAGAGCTGCAAATGGGAAAATACAAAGATAAGGTCCTGTGTGATGTGATGCCCATGGATGTATGTCATATAATGCTGGGTAGACCTTGGCAGTTTGATAGAGCAGTAGTGCATGATGGCAAGAAGAACACTTACAAGTTCTTCAAGGATGGGGTACATCATACATTGATACCCATGGAAGAAGGAGAGCCATCCAGCAGAGTGATTGATCCAAAGACCTTGTTGCTGAGCGGGAAGGATTAATATCTGCAGCAGATAGAAGAAGAAGAGGTAATTTTTGCTTTAGTTTGCAAACCTAAAGTAGTTCTTACTTCTACAAAGATTTCTGATCTACCAGTAGAGATACAAGAGATGTTAGACAATTACTGTGACATTGTTGTGGATTATTTACCTGATGAGCTGCCACCTGTGAGGAAGATTAGCCATCAGATAGATTTTATCCCTGGTTCAAATCTGCCACATAAGGCAGCCTACAGAATGACTCCCAAGGAAAATGAGGAAATCAGGAGACAAGTACAAGAGTTGGTGGACAAGGGGCTGATTAGAGAAAGTCTGAGTCCATGTGCAGTACCAGCAGTATTGAACCCAAAGAAAGATGGAGGCTGGAGGATGTGTACTGATTCCAGAGAAATCAATAAAATCACAATCATGTACAAATTCCCTTTGCCCAGAGTTGAGGACTTAATGGACTGTTTGAGTGGTGCTAAATATTTCTCAAAGATAGATTTGAAGAGTGGATACCATCATATTAGAATAAAAGAGGGTGATGAGTGGAAAACTGCCTTTAAAACAAATGAAGGACTGTATGAATGGATGGTAATGCCTTTTGGGTTGTCAAATGCACCTAGCACTTTTATGAGACTTATGAATGAAGTATTGAAAGAGTTCATTGGTAAATTTGTGATAGTATATCTGGATGATATTTTAGTTTTCAGCAGAACTAAAGAAGAACATTTAAGGCATCTTAATCATGTCTTGAAGAAGCTGCACCAAGAGAAGCTGCTGATAAATTTGAAGAAATGCTCATTCATGAAAGAAGAGTTGGTGTATTTGGGTTTTGTTCTGGAGATGCCTCGAATGGACCAAGGAAAGGATAGAAACGTTGGAACATGGCCTTCACCCAGGAATGTCTTTGAGGTGAGAAGTTTCCATGGACTTACTAGTTCTTACAGAAAGTTTATAAGAAACTTCAGTAAGATCAATGCACCCATACTTGAGACAATAAAGAAGAGAAAACAGCTGTTTAAATGGACTGCTGATGCAGAAAGAAATTTTAAAATTTTGAAGCAAAAGATAACTGAGAAGCCTGTTTTGATTATGCCTGATTTTACTAAACCATTTCAAGTAAAATGTGATGCCAGTGGAGAGGCCATTGGAGCTATGTTGAGTCAGGATGATAGGCCTGTGGCATACTTCAGTGAAAAGCTGAATGACACCAGAAGAAAGTATTCCTCTTATGAGAAGGAATTATATGCAATTGTTCAGGCGTTGAAGAAATGGAGACATTATTTGATGTCCAGGGAATTTTTATTATATTCTGACAATCATGCTTTGCAGTATATTGTACAACAGCCCAAGTTGAAACATAAGCATGCTAAATGGGTTGAGTATCTCCAAATTTTTAATTTTGTTTTGAAACATATAAGTGGCCAAGCCAATAAAGTAGTTGATGCTTTGAGTAGGAGGCACATGTTTGTTCAAGAAACAAATTTTGAAGTTGTAGGGTTTGATTTTTTGAAGGAATTGTATAAAACAGATGCAGATTTTAAAGAAGCATTTGAGGCATGTAGTAACCCTCTTTTAGCAGATAGAAGCTAGTGGCTGGATTATTTCTTGCAGGAGGACTTACTATTCAGAAGAAGCCAACTGTGTGTACCAAAATGTTCCATGAGAGAAAATTTGATCAAGGAGAAGCATAGTGGTGGACTTGCTGGACACTTTGGTACTGATAAGACTTATGAGCAGCTGAGTCACTTCTGTTACTGGCCCAAGATGAGAGTAGAAGTGTACAAGTTTGTGAAGAATTGCAAGATTTGTCAATATGCCAAAGGAAGGAGCTAGAATGCAGGATTGTACACTCCCTTGCCTCTTCCAGACAGGCCTTGGGACATGGTGAGTATGGATTTTGTTCTAGGATTTCCCAAGACTCAGAGGGGGAATGATGCAGTCTTTGTTGTGGTGGACATATTCTCCAAAATGGCACATTTTATTCCATGTTACAAAACTAGTGATGCCACCCATGTTTCTAACTTGTTCTTCAAAGAAGTTGTTAGATTGCATGGGTTGCCCAGGAGTATTGTTTCAGACAGAGACACCAGATTTGTGGGGCAATTTTGGAGGACACTATGGAAGAAACTTGGTACCAAACTAAGTTTCAGCTCAGCTTATCATCCTCAGACTGATGGATAAACTGAGGTAGTGAATAGGAGTCTGGGAAATTTATTGAGAAGTCTTGCAAGAGAGCATCCCAAGCAGTGGGATCATATTTTTCCCCAGGCAGAATATGCATATAATAACTCACCGAACAGGAGCACAGGGCAGAGTCCATTTCATATTTTTTATGGAATGCACCCCAGAGGAATATCAGAGTTAAGAAACCTGGGAAAGGCAGAGCTAAGAAGTGCAGATGGTGAGGAATTTGCTTCAGAGATCCAGGCCATACATGAACAAGTGAAACAACAACTCCAAGGCAGCAGCATCAAATATAAAAATAGAGTAGACTTAAGTAGAAAGGAAGTTCATTTTGAAGTAGGAGATCAGGTTTTGGCACACTTGAGAAAGGAGAGATTCCCAAAGAAGCAGTACAACAAATTGAAGTTCAAAAAGATTGGGCCATGCAAGATACTTAGAAAGTTTTCTGCAAATGCTTATGAGATTGAATTACCTACTGATGTTGGAATATCTCCCATTTTTAATGTTGCAGATTTGTCCAAGTATGAAGATGATGGTGCAGAAGGAGGACCAGCAGGCAAGGAACAGATTGAGTGGAAAGAGCAGCTACCTCCAGCACAGCCATTACAACCAGAGAAGATACTGGATAAAAGACCATTCAGAAGGACAAGAGGACGAGAATACTTCCAGTACTTGATCAAATGGAAGGATAAGCCAGAGGAATATGCCACTTGGATGACTGAAGAAATGTTGTAGAAGATAGGCAGATTAGTGGAAGAGCTCATGGACAGGAGCCCATGAAGAAGATTGCCCTCGGGAGTCTGATGCAGGGGCATTAGACACTAGCCAACAATGTAGGAGTTTTGTCCACATGTTGTGGCTAGGAGGGTTTTAAAACATTTGAATTGTTACAGCTAGGTGTCAATACCTTAGCTGATTGTATTATTTAGATTAGTTAGAGTTGTAGAAGTCGAATAGTTAGTCTATCTGTCATGTTTTAGTTTCGAATAATTGTAATTAGGCTCTTGAGTTACCATAACGGTCCTCACAGAGGAACCGAAAGGACATATGTTGATGTATATAAATGTAATCCCTCAGATGTATGGAGAGAGAGCAAGAGGAAAAGAGATTTTTGCAATAAGACTTTTTGTGCTGTCGATTGCTTCCAATTAAATAAGTCCTGTGTGCATTTGCCATAAAGATGGTTCGAATCCTTAATTGTGAAGAGATTGTTTAATTGCGAAGTGATGAACGTTGTGCATGTGTAATTGAACTCCTGTATGAATTCCACATATCTCTATCTGTTGTTTCTCTGTAATTCATCCGAATAAACCCTGTTGGATTAACACCACCCGCAGGCGGGGTCTATGCAAAGTAACCATGGTCGCGAACGTTGTTTGAATGGTAGAATTCCCGCTTTACAACAGGATAGATTTGTTGATATCGGAACCCTGACCTGAAGAAACGAATTAAAAGGATAGCTCAAACCCACGTGAACCCTGATTAAGCACTGTCTCAAAACCACAAGTGGAATTGCGGAAGTGGGTTGCCCATATCGCACCGCTTTTGGTGAATAAGCGGTATTTCCTGAGGGGGGAGCGATTCCATAGAGGAATCGACATGTGGCGAAGTGGACTCGCGCAAAACCGTCTTTCCGTATTCTCATCGCATGTTAAAGTTAGTATGAGGACGCCAAGCGATATTGTCGAGAGCCGTCGATCTGGCGCAGAGTCATTGGACGGTGGCCGCACAACGAAGGTGCATGGAATTTAACCTAAGGTACGAGCGTTTGATTGGGTGATTAGACGTAGAGGGGGGCCCGGAGCGAAGGCTCTATTATAAAGTTTTGTTTCCAAAGTGTGGAGTATTAATGTAAGGTCCGAAGGTTTAACATTGGTTATAGTATGCGGGGGCGAATATATATATATATATATATATATATATATATATATATATATATATATATATATATATATATATATATATATATATATATATATATATATATATATATATATATATATATATATATATATATGTCGAGAATATAATATAACATCCGAAGTCGCGATTATATTTATTTGTCAAATTCGATTGAATTTGATAAATAAAATAAAGGGAAAATAAAGAGCCACGTGGGATAGAAGGAAGGGAAATGCTCACAGAGCCACGTCACAGTTGACCAGCTCTCTGTGGGGTTGACTTTCAGCTGTTGTTGCGTCACAAGAGGATATGACATTTTTTTAGAGCCTAGGTAGAGTTTCTAACAATCAAGTAGGAGCCTACATTGTTTAAAATAAGCCTTTGTCTTAAATATCAATAATCGCATCATTGGTGGGAAACTCAAATTTGATAATCAGGCATCTCCACTATAACACTTCCCTTTTTAACTCTAGACTCAACTCCATATTTAAGATAATTTATCTTGTCTTGACCCAAATCCTAAAATTTATGCTCTCTAAGTATTGAGACGTGAGTGTAAAGGGGCTAATGATCTTGCAAATGAAGCTATAAATTAGGAAGAAGACACACTCTAACTCAATGGAAGGGGATCCCACTCCCTGATACCTTAATAACTCATCATGAATGGAAGTCTCGTAGTAGCAGGCGGTGATTCATCAAACTACACATATTTTTGGCATAAGTAATCATCATTTAAACCAAACTCAAAACAATACATTCACACATCCCTTCCTCGGCACTTCCAAGTTCGACAAAGTATAAGATGTATCATTCTCATGCAAGCATGGAGTTTGTTATTCTAATCAGCATGAAAAATCCCCCCTTCATGTGTGGACCTTCCTAGCACAATGTGACATCGATTTGGATTTCTGGAAAAAGGGAGGAAACACTTCCATTTTCCCTTGTCTTTGTATTCGTCAAGCCATGTATTATAATATTTGTTTGGCCTTTTCCTTGTGAGCTCCTATTATTTTGTCCAGTGGACAGTAATGATCTTCCTCTAGCCCTAGTCTCTCAACCAACTCTTGTCTCCCTTTTATTTATAATATGGGTTTTCATCTCTTCTTTTTTAGGAAGTCCCCCCTCCTTATCTCGTTTATATATGTGTATCCAATGTGTGATTTCACCCTCCTAGTTCTTGTACTATTATATGTTCCATCCTCCTATTTATAATATCCTTTTATAACCCCATTGCGGTGCAAAGTGTTGAGAATGCAGCAAGATGATGGAGCTTAGTGAAATGAAGTCGCCTTCACTAAGTGGGCCCGCAGGCAAATTCTGGCGCAAAGTCTATTTTTAGACTATGTCCATTTTTAGACATACGGAGCATAATTTGGGAATTCTACTTGGAGATTCTTGAAGTATGCGACATGTCGGTAAAAATAGATGAGACCCTTATTTTTAGGACCCGGGCTATTTTTAGACTGATCTCCTAAAAATATGGAAGTCAAATATTATTTACCCTTAATAATGTTTTGACTATAAACAGCAGTTTACTCTCTTGGCGCACTTCAGTTTGAGTCATGGAGGTGGCTCATGCAACTGACACAAGGAATCACGTGGTTCCTAGGGTTTGATGGCATCTTGCATCGTTTACTTCAGTTAGACTTCAGTGGCAGAAGTTTTGGAGGTTGAGTTAAATAGTGAGTTGTTATTTATTTTAGTTGAACTAGATTGGGATTAGTTAAACTAACTATTGACTAGATATGAGTGGGTAATTAAATATTTTTAATTCATTAATTAGTAACTCATTAGTCAACTCAAGAACACTTCAGTTCACTACAGTGCATGATCAGTTCAGTGAAGACCAGTGAAAGAGATAGATGAAAGGGTAGAGTTAGCTATCAGTTGTAACTATACTGTTGCTATTTGCAACACATAGATAGGTGGAGTAAGCTATGAGTATTGCAAAGTTTAGGCTGGTGGTTTATCTATATAAGGAGGCCATCACCTAGCATTAAAATACGCAATCAAGGTTGGCTATCAAGTGGCTAAGGATTGGAGCAAGTGATTTGCTAGATCTAGCTTGATAGTGTGTAGCATGGGAGGTGGTGCATGAGAGCTTGTGAAGAGTTTTTGTACTATGATTGTTACATGATTTCTCCATTATAATATACACAATAGCTGCGGGGTTTTCAGCTATAGGCTTTCCCCATACATACTGAGTTAATGTGTGATTGATTTGATGTGCGATTGCTTCTATATAATTTCCGCATGTGACAATTAATTGTAGAAGAGGGTTATGTGTTATGCATGCAATTCGAAATTGATGTATGATCGGGTTAATCTTCATTGAATAAGTGATTTATTCAGCTAATTTCTACATGGTATCGGAGCGAGATTAATTGTCGAGATCTGTTACGGTGATTGCAAACTTATTTCCTCGGACAGAGTTTGCATGCGGGCCAGGTAGCCTCCGGAATATTCATCCTTCTTTGTAAGGTGAAAGATCTGGTGAATGCCCTTTGCAGTCAATCTCTGATTTGGAAATAATTTGTTTTCAAGTATAGATCGGAAGCGATAGAGCTTGGAGCTTGGAATTCGAATTTTTGCAGAAGGTTGTTCTTCTTGGTGCCGGTGTTGAAAGATGTCTTCTTTCAATGGTTTGCGACTCGAATATGCTCTTGAAGGCAGTTCGAACTATATTGCATGGAAGGATCGAATGGAAGCAGTGTTAGAAGATAATGGTCTGAAGGAGTTCGTGGATGCGGATGTCCCAAAGCCCACTGATGCAGCTTTGGTCGATGCATGGCAAAAGAAGATCACGAAATGTCGAAGGATCCTGTTGGAGGGCGTCAAGGATCATATTGTATCCAGCCTTCATGGTAAGGCTACTCCATATTTAATGTGGAAAGCTTTGACGGATCTATTCCAGAAGAAGAGCGACCAAAGGAAGCTGGTGCTCAAAGATAAGCTCAGGAACATCAAGATGGAGAAGGGCGACAGCATCGCCAAATACCTCACGAAGTTCACTCAGTGCAGAGATGAGCTGGGAAGTGTGGGGGTGGTTGTCAAAGTTTCACTGATTGCATGCTTGGTTTCAAGTATGCTGGGATCGGTGTGGTTCTTGGACAGCGGTGCGTCATTTCATATGACGGGAGATCAGGAGTTGTTCTCAGATCTGGAGGACAAGATTGGGTATGCATAGTGGCGGTCATAGTTACATTTGTATACGGTGCGGCGGTATCGGTACGTATCCTTTCGAAGATGCAGTAGGCTTATTTATCAAGGATGTCATGCATGGATTGAGAGAACACGATTTCGGTAAGCGATGTTGGAAGATAAGGGTTATGATGTATTAAATGAAGGAAAAGCTTTCTGTAGGTAAGACTACTAGAGAGACCGAGAAGATAGAGGATTAGAACTGAACCTTTATCGATTCAGAGTAGATATTTGTTATTGTAAACGTGAAAATTTAGAATGAAGTGACCGGGATGATGAGGGTGACCCCTTAACACGAGAGGAATTGAGCCATCTTCACCATGGAGCTTTGAAGGTCTGCTGCAGATTTCTTGGACTTCTGAGGGCACTCTTGCGCGGTCGGATCGATGCGGGGGTGTGCTGGGAAGCAACGAAAGCCTTTCACGAGAAGGATAGTCGCGCCACGACGATCCTTGAGAGAGTTCACACAGGCGTGTGTGGTCCTTTCTCAGTTGCTTCGACAGCAAAGCACAGGTATTATGTGATCTTTGTTGATGATTTCTCTCGAAAGTGCTGGATCTTCTTCATGCAGAAGAAGAGCGATACATTCGCGAAGTTCTGTGAGTTTAAAGCACTGGTCGAGAAGGAGTCGGGGAAGAAGGTGATTGCTCTAAGGGGTGATAACGGTGGTGAATTCATCCTGAACGAGATTCGAGGGGTAACGACGAAGGGATTAAGGAAGAGCTGCGCCCGCACCCCGCAACCCCGCGAGGGAGAGAGAGGAAGGGCGAACGGGACGGCCGGCCGAAGAAACGAACGATCGTGGGTGGGGCGCGGCGTGTTGCGCAGTGTAGGCTACCCCCCGCCCGCCTTGGGCCGGGGCATGCCAATGCCGACGGTGTGTGCCGAACGGGCTGTCCTCATAAAGTTCTTGGCATGAATGCTGCAGAGAATAGATAGAGATGGAGCGTGTTTGTTACGGATTTATTTTCTCTGTCTCGCACGCCATGGCGAAGAGTACGAAGAAGAAGGCTGAGATCAGCTAACGATTCCAGAATATTTGTGAGTCGCGCGTGCCTCCATGACTGTCGGGTGTATTTGTCAAACAGTCACAAGACTGTTGTACGAGGGGATATAAAATTTCGGAGGAGAAAGCCATGCAGTGTTCGCTTGAGAGGGAGCTACACTTGCATGCAGATGAGGAGCTGTTAGTTCCTAAGGAGGAGCTTCCGGATGTGGATCAGCCACAAGAGGAGGTTGAGGAGGTGGAAGAAACCACCCAGGCAGCGCCAACCATCAGAGGGCGCATGCGCACTACAGAAGCTGAGCGACTGGCTCGGGATGCAGAGAAGGTTGTAGGACCACCTACAGCACAGCGCAGACAGAGACAGTCACCGGATCGGTACACTGGATACATGGCTCTTGTAGGTCAATGTGGCGCTGACAAAACCATCCTCTTTTGGTGGCCAGAGGGTTCGCATGGGTTGATGCTGTGATCGACGATATGGTCGGTCAATAGAACGATGTATGGGGGTGTCCCAAAATAGGGGTGGAGAAAAATAGGTGGTGGGTTACGCGATGGATCTAAGGTGACGACGGTACAGCGGGAAGTGAAGGCACAAGGCGAATTTGTCGCCGGGCGCAGCTACTCCCGGATGGGGATTGACTATGGGGGAACTTTTGCACATGTGAGTGCTCTTCCATAAGGACGATCCTTGCTCTCTCGGCGCAGATGGGGTGGCACATTCATCAGATGGATGTGAAGACTGCGTTCCTCAATGGAGTTATTGAGGAAGAGGTGTACATAGAGCAGCCTGAAGGTTTTGAGATCTTCAGCAGTGAGTCGCATGTGTGCCGACTCAAGAGAGCACTGTACGGGCTGAAGCAAGCATCTCGTGCTTGGTACACTCGGATAGACAGCTACTTCACCGGGCTTGGATTCTCCAAGAGTGAGGCGGATCCAAACCTGTACCAGATTGTGGTGGAGGGGAAGCTGTTGATCTCATCGTACTATATGTAGATGATCTGATTTTGACTGGCGATGAGCAGTTGATACTTTCATGCAAGGAGGATCTTGCACGAGAGTTTGAGATGAAGAACTTGGGCATCCTTCATTATTTCCTGGGATTGGAGATTTGGCAGCGCAGCGGAGGATTGTTTGTTTCTCAGGGCAAGTATGCCCGGGAATGCAGAAAGTTCCAACATGCAAGGCACGAGCACGACAATTACCCCTCTTTACGGAGAATGGAGAAGGAGATGCTACTTCAGGGGGCGGCGGATGCCACCCGCGTACGCCCGGCCGGTTGGTGGGGAGTCGTGCCTATGCTTGGTCCCAATACTGCGGTCACCAAAACTGTGGGTTAACGACTTTCGCGAAGCTATGGTTAAGCCTACCAAGGCTCTTTGGAAAGGCGGGCAAGCATGTGTTGCGGCATATCGAGCATCGGGATATGGTCTGTGGTACGGTGGGGCAGGGAGGATGGAGTGCTGCTTTTGCGGTTCCTTTGATGCGGTTGAGCGGTAGCAGACTGAACGCCTGGAGATGCCGACGATGGGTCGACGGCGGACAAACATGAGTTTTAGACGGTCCGTGGCACTACGATTCGGCGGTAAGTACATGGCAGCAAGCTTGGCTGCATGCGAGGCTATTTGGATGAGGAAGATCCTCGTTGGATTGTTCGGGTTGCATTTGGAGCCTACGGTGATTTACTGTGATAACCAGAGTTGCATTAAACTCTCGGCTAATCCGGTATTTCATGATAGATCCAAACACATCGACATCAGGTACCATCATATCAGAGATTGTGTTCAGCGGAGAATCATGATGCTTTCATATGTTCCCACGGAGGATCAGGATGCCGACATCCTGACGAAGGCGCTCACCAGGAGCAAGTTCGAATTCCACAGAGGGAGGATAGGGATTGCAGATAATCCATATCTTGCTGAGAGGGAGTGTTGAGAATGCAGCAAGATGATGGAGCTTAGTGAAATGAAGTCGCCTTCACTAAGTGGGCCCGCAGGCAAATTCTGGCGCAAAGTCTATTTTTAGACTATGTCTATTTTTAGACATACGGGGCATAATTTGGGAATTCTACTTGGAGATTCTTGGAGTATGCGACATGTCGGTAAAAATAGATGAGACCCTAATTTTTAGGACCCAGGCTATTTTTAGACTGATCTCCTATAAATATGGAAGTCAAATATTATTTACCCTTAATAATATTTTGACTATAAACAGCAGTTTACTCTCTTGGCGCACTTCAGTTTGAGTCATGGAGGTGACTCATGCAACTGACACAAGGAATCACGTGGTTTCTAGGGTTTGATGGCATCTTGCATGGTTGGCTTCAGTTAGACTTCAGTGGCAGGAGTTTTGGAGGAGTTAACGGGACAAGTAGTGGAGTTGTGTTCTGTTTTTTTTAGTTGAACTAGTTGGGATTAGTTAACTAACTAATCAACTAGATATGAGTGGAGTAAATTAAATAATATTTAATTTACTAAATATTAACTCATTAGTCAACTCAAGAACACTTCAGTTCACTACAGTGCATGATCAGTTCAGTGAAGACCAGTGAAAGAGATAGATGAAAGGGTAGAGTTAGCTATCGGTTGTAACTATACTGTTGCTATTTGCAACACATAGATAGGTGGAGTAAGCTATGAGTATTGCAAAGTTTAGGCTGGTGGTTTATCTATATAAGGAGGCCATCACCTAGCATTAAAATACGCAATCAAGGTTGGCTATCAAGTGGCTAAGGGTTGGAGCAAGTGATTTGCTAGATCTAGCTTGATAGTGTGTAGCATGGGAGGTAGTGCATGAGAGCTTGTGAAGAGTTTTTGTACTATGATTGTTACATGATTTCTCTAATATAATACTACCGATCTGGGGGGTTTTCAGCTATAGGCTTTCCCCATACATACTGAGTTAATGTGTGATTGATTTGATGTGCGATTGCTTCTATATAATTTCCGCATGTGACAATTAATTGTGGAAGAAGGTTATGTGTTATGCATGCAATTCGAAATTGATGTATGATCGGGTTAATCTTCAGTGAATAAGTGATTTATTCAGCTAATTTCTACACAAAGCCATTCACCCAGCATTTTCAGGTAGATATGGAAAGTTGCCTTCATTTCACAAAAAGGGAAATCAATACAAGTACTTAGAGGAAATCATAGAATTGTAGAACGAGATGACTCAACTTCAACTCCAACATGCACAATGGACATCTCAATGGACTTTAATGATGGATACTTTGGTTAGTCATAGGCAGAAGTTGCAAAGAATAGAGGATGAAAAGCTACCCTTTGGCCTTGATAGAATAACTCATCCTAAAAGACAATTTTGATGTAAATATGGATTATCGTTGCGATCCAAATGCATATTTATATTAATCAAATTTTCTATTATGGTTTAAAAGAAACACATATTAGTACTTTATATTTATACAATATGTGTTAGGGCATTTAATGGATATAAAACACACATGTGCATATTAAATATAGGCAGTCTAACTATTAAACATTTTGGTCTTTTTCATCACAATCTGACAATACAATTTTGAGTGGTATTGTGATTTCTTGTTTTTTTAAATGCATTTTTGAATGCATAAACGGATTTAACATCTAGGTAAACCCCTAAAGCACTTGATTTTGTAAATTACACAAGTCAAGCTTATAATCCTAAAAATCCTCTACTAAATTTTGAGCAAAATTGATAAGAAAAAATGTCCAAAAAAAAGCCAAAACATCCATTAATTAGACTATACTCTAAGTACATGTGTACCAATGCATCTTATTATTTCAAATGTATCAAGAAAAAGATATCTATTATAACATTTGATTGACCATAAATTTTAATTATATTAAACATCTATATCTTTCACTAAATCTTACACTATTAATAATTAAAATTTCAATATATATATATATATATATATATATATATATATATATATATATATATATATATATATATATATATATATATATATATATCCATATTTTGTAACCAAAAACTTCCACTACATGGTGTTTCTTATAGTGTGATCTCATTCAATATGGTCTTATATGATTGATCTTGGTTGATATGATCTGGGTTAAATACGTATGCCAATGCCTAAAACCAAGCCATGAGGGTCTTGTCACTAATTGTAAAATTTGATCGTGGTCATGCCGCCTTGATCCAAATTTAACCAAATTAGTGCGACTGCTGATCAAACGTGGTTTAACCCGGATCTCATATCATATAAGACTTCATGTTGAATGAGTCCACACCTCAAAGCCTGCAAAATGATAATTTGGTTACAAAATATGGATATATGCAATTTTGTTCCATCTTACATAGATTTGCAATTTTCTTTTCCCTTCACCACTTCTACTTAAGCCCATACTCCAACTCGCTTTTATCGCCTTTGCGAAGTTTTTGTTATAATCTTCAAATACCTTGTTATAGTCTTCAAAAACACGCAAGAATTTTGCGTTCACCTTTTCTACTAGAAAAAGTAATTCCTACTCCAACATTTCTCAAATAAACCCTTGAGGCTAACAAGAAAGCCAGCCTTGATACCACTATGATATCCCTCTTGGGGAAATTACCCTTGAGACCCAATTATGAGCTAGGGTTTTCAATAAATACAAGAAAGAGTTGTATCTCATAACAGCATTACAATACTCATTAATCTATGAAACAGTGATGCTCTTAATTGGATACATAGTAGTATAGCATAGAATATTACAGTTTTGTTGATTCCACAAATAATTGTTTATAAAGTAGCCTTGATTCAATATGCAATTAGAGAGTTACAAAGATCATGGAAAACATCATGGACTTTCACTGTCGAAGGGGGTGCAAGTCTACAAGCCACTGGTCCAATCCTCTAAAAGATCTCAAAAGGCCCGCAATACCATGGTGCCAATTTGGCACATGATCCAATCCACAAGGAGCTCTTCTTTGGCTTGATGCGCAAGTACACATGCTCCCCAACCTGAAACTCCTTAAAGGCCATGTGTTGGACTGCATAACTCTTTTGTCTGTGGATGATAAGTTGTATTGAAATCCAACTTTGTCCCCAAACCTACAAAGAACTCCTTTCAAAACTTGGAAGTGAACTGAGCAACCTTGTTCGACACAATCTTCTTCGTAACACCATGCAATCTCACAATCTCCCCAATGAAGACATGTGCCACCTCACACTAGCTGAACAAGTAGTCTCACTAGAATGAAGTGAGCTACCTTGCTCAACTTATCAACCACAACCATGATAGAATAATGTTGCCTCGATGTCCTCAAAAGACCTATAATGAAATTCATGGAAATGACCTCCCATTTCCACTCTGGAATCAAAATAGGTTGACGCAACCCACCTAGACGGTCCAAACATCTAAGACCATTTTGATCACTTACTGTGTTTTTTAATGGTCTTCTTAATTATGAATAAACACTAATGTAACATTATAATTCAGGTAATTACAGGTTCTATGCTATCAAGAAAATTTAACACAATATTAAAAGTTTAATGTTAAACGCTTAATTACCATTGGCACTTAGCATAGTGTTAAAGGCGGTGCTTTTAACACTAGCACAATGTAAAGAGCATCTAAAGCGATTCAACCAAGTTGCCAATGATTACAATTTCCTAGGTCCAAGTCATCTTGACACGTTCACCTAATTTGAAAAGTTGGTGATCCCTTATTGCCTACGTGGAAGCTATATTAAAAAGCACGTTTTGGTATATAAGTAATCAATCATGATCTATATTAAGAGTGGAAAGTAATAAATGATTAGTTGGGAATATATACCTTGCTTATTAAATATATTATTTTATTTTATGGATTTTAAAATTATTATTATTTTGTTTGTTTTTAAATTATTTAACTAATATATTGTATTTAATAAAAAAGTTAGGTTAAAGTAAATATGGATTTTATTATCTTTTAATTGATAAAAAAGTTAGGTTAAAGTAAATATGGATTTTATTATCTTTCAATTGAATATGATATATACTTTTTTTAATTGCTCAAGTTTAATAATTTCATTTAAAATTGATTAGTTTAATTTGTTAGTTAGGTTAAAAATATCTTATATGAACATATTTTTATAATTTACTTGTAAATACAATATATAATTAATATGGATTTTATTATCTTTCAATTAAATATGATATATAGTTTTTTTTATTGCTAAAGTTTAATAATTTCATTTAAAATTTATTAGTTTATTTGTTAGTTAGGTTAAAAATATCTTATATGAACATATTTCTATAATTTACTTGTATTTGATTGCAATTTGATGATTTAGTTGGTTGGATTATGAATGGAGATTGTTTTGTTTTTTTTTTTTTTTTTTTTTTTTTTTAAATTTGTATTTAGATTTCATTTTTTATATTTATTAGTTTTTGTTATTTTAATTTTTTTCTAAATTGTTTTGATTTGTTGATTTTCTTTTAGTTGTGTGTTTTGGTTTCTTTAATCTGATTTATCCAACTTATATCTGGATGTGGACTTAGTTGATTTCTCTGGTATTACATTTTTTCTTTAGATACTTTCTGGTTTAAATCTTGGGAAATGACAATTTCCTCATTCACTAAGTTTTGGGATTCTATAACTTGCTTATTAGTGGGGATGTCTCTATTTTTTGGCTCATTTTTGGGCAGGTTCAAGTCATTTGTGTGATTCTTGCAAATCACTCTATGTATTGTATTAGCACCAACCCACCAAGTTGACTTGTGTTGATACTTTCTAGCTTACCTTGGTCTTTTTGGGGCAATGTGTTACCAAATGCCTATTTCAAAATAGACTTTGTAGCAAAATAAACATTTTTCTAATCCAACTTTTTGAGATTGAGAAAAAATTTCAACTGCTAAGCTTATTTTAGCGGGAAACGATTTGCTCAAGTCCATTTTAAAATATGTTCAAACATATTTAATGATATTGTATTCCTTTGTTTCTTCTATTTTATAGCGAAAATTTTCAAGAGCATTATCAATGCCTTGGAGAGAGGATAAACGATAAAGATGTAGAGGTAGATTTAAAAGTTTAAACCAAACCAAAGCTAAAGATAAATAATCTCCCAATGGGTTGAAAGATGGGGTCTAACATTTCATGTATAATTTAGAATTCCCCCAAAAGCAAGGACTTGGTTTTCATATCAAAACTATGACTTCTTTAAGTTGGAACATTGTAATAGAAAACCCTTAACACATTTGGCAATAAAAGCTTCATCTTTTAACTTGGAAAGCCCAAGACAATGAGGTCCTATAGGCAAGATCAACAAGGTGTGACAAAAGACCATTGAATTGATAAAGAATTGTAGTTTTGTTGTAAAAGGCTACCATAGAGACAATGTTTTCCCCTAATAAAATAGAAATTGTTTGAGTCCCATAGACCATAATTAGAAGAACTTGAGACATTCTACACAATACTTCTAAAAGCAGCCTTACCTAGATTGTTTTTGGAGGGGAAAGGGATAGATCTACAATCAAAATTTGATCTAGCTCCCATGGGATTCAAGCAAGTCATAGGAACACCAAGGGATGTGACCAACACTAAAGGATCTTATGCCATGTTGGAAACAAAGTCACTAGAAAGAGAATCACCACATAAAGCAATTAACATTGCTAGAGTGGTAGAAAAGGAGAATACTCTAAAGCAGAGAAAGTCAAACATTGTGAGGTCAACCTATCAAGTGTTAATTTTCAACGAGTTTATGTTATTTCAATTACTTTAAACCAATTCATTTATTTAATTAGCAATCTTTTCAACAATAAATAATTCTTCCAATGAAAAATAGTAATAGAAGATAGAATAGTAAATGCAATGATAATAGGAGACAACTAAAAACATTAACAAGAGACATCGATTTGGTCAAAGACCGAGGAAAAAACCCATAAGGGGGAAAACCCTTTGAAATTCTTCTTCTATTAGATTGTCTTTAGATGTCCATCAAAGAGTATAAGGAGCCCAAATCCATAAACATGAATAAAAGTCAAATATTTGACTTATCTAACAAATCAGTCAACCAATATCCAAAACATGAGCCAATAGTCAAATCTGGTCAAAGTTAACACTCGTCAAAGTCAATGGCAACAACAACAGTTGCAAATGGTTAACGATCAACTGTCCTCCAAATGACCTCGATCAAAAGTCAAGGAATGTGGCATGTTCAACTGGTCAAAGTGCCATAAAAATAATCTTAAAAATATCCTTCAATCTCGATCAAAGTAAAAGTCAAAGGCAGTTGAAACCCTAGTTGCAGGTCTGAAGTCAACCACAGTCAAAGTGCCTAGAAATTCTCGATTTTTGTGCTAATAAATCTGGCCCTCCAAAACAGTCCAAAAACCCAAGTCAAAATAAGTCAAATGATGCCCAATCTCCAAAAGTCAAACTTAGTCAAAGTGCTGGTTAAAACAAATTTCGGCCTCCTGCAACTTTCTAGTTCCTCTTTCTCACACATGTGAAGAGATTCCTACAATTTTCAAATGTATTGAACCCAATAAGAGAAGATGAGATGATGTGATGATGATGTCTCAAATGAGGCTCCTTGACTTGTATTTATAGGTGTTGGAGGAGGGGTAATTTGTCCTCTAGGCCGACTTGATCAAATGTGTCACTGTGTGCTTGAATTAAAAATTACATTTTCCCTTGACCAAATCCAATGTTTCAAAGGTCAAGTTTGGTCCTCTCGAAAAGAGAAATCTAGTCCAATGATTGGAATTTGTCATTGAGTTGCCAAATTAACACTCCCCCTTAGCTAGGGATAAATTTCAACTGCATCATGTGTCATCTCTACTCGAATCTTTCTATTGAACCATTTTCAAATCTAAAGAAGAAGAATCATAGGGGAGCTTCGGTTACCACCCTCTATACAAAGCAATAGGTGAGATACAAATGACCGTGCAAGGATCACAACCATCCCATTAAGCAATCAATGGGTGAGATACCACTTGCTATATAAGAGGTAAGGATTACATCCATCCTATTTCTTACTAATATTCCCAACAATGACCCTCAAGAGTCATGTGGTAGAACACCTGCATCATAATCTGAGCGTGGGTGAGATACCTGACTTACCAAAGGTAAGGATCACACACCCCCAAGCCTCCTCAACCTGTTGGCCAGACAGGGAGGGACAATCCCAACAAGCCCAACTTGTGGGTATGATGTTAACTCGGGTATACTCTTCTAGACCAAGATATGGGGATATAACCAACTTGTCAAAACGGAAAGGGATCATGCACACCGTATGGGTGACAATGGGGGAGATACCTAACCTATTACAAGAATAGGGATCACACACACCTATTTTTTACATTTCCAGCAATCCCAGGAGCCCTCAATGCTCCATTCCCACCTTGGGAGCTCAAACAAGGGGAAAGAGCTATGCTCAGTGTTCTCGATCAACAAGACCCCTTACCTGAAGGGGTCACATCCATTATTCCAAGCTTCTCTCTGAAGACCAAGAACTTTCCTTTCGACAAAGACTTGGTGAGAATATTTTTTATCTGCTTATCTGTCGATATGTGACAGAGTCTAACAACTCCTCTTTGCACCATGTCTCAAATGTAATGATATATAATCTCTATGTGCTTAGAATTGTCATGAAATACAAGATTATCTGCCAATCAAATCCCACTCTTGTTGTCGCAATATATCACAGTAGTGTCCAAGACCTTCTCAAACAACTCTCCAAAGATATTCCTCAACCAAGCTACCTCATAGCTAGCCACGCTAGAGGAAATATACTCTACCTCAACGGTACTCAAAGCTACGTACTTTTGTTTCCTTATCATCCAAGATATCATGGTAGATCTAAGGCTGAAACAACATCCTGAAGTACTCTTCCTATCAACAACGTTTCCTACCCAATCAGCATCAGTATATCCATGAAGTCTCACATCTCCGACAGTGTATCTCAAACCAAGGGCAATCGATCCATGCAAATATATCAGAATATGTTTGGCAACAAGCCAATGTGCATGGAGAGGCTCTGTAATGAATTGAATCAGGGTGTCCACTGCATAGCATATGTCAGGATGGGTGTTCACTAAGAACATTAGAGCCCCAATCAATTATCTATACTCAGATGGATTCACCAAATTGGGTCCTGCAACTTCTCCACATAGCTTCTTGAAATTCATTTCCATTGGTGAGGCTAGGGACTTGCATTTTTTCATTCCAAATCTCTCTAACAACTTCACGACATATTTTCCCGATGAAAGGAAAATCTCATGAGGACTTTGCCACACCTCAAGGCCTAGAAAGTAGTGCAAGAATCCAATGTATTTCATCTTGAATTCAAAGGTCAAATCCCTCTTACAATCATTCATCATAGGCTCACTACCAGTTAGAAATAGATCATCAACATATAAAACTAAAATTAATGGCATACCTTGGACCACCTTGAAGTAGAGGTTGGGATCGACGTTGTTTCTTGTGAATCCAAGATTCGTTAGGTAACTATCTATATGGGAGTAACATACTCTGGGGGCTTTCTTTAAGCCATACAATGCCTTCTTCAACCTACAAACGTGTGTCTTTCAATCCTACACTTCAAATCCCTATGGTTGTTTAACGTAAAATTCTTCTTGTAACATAGCATGAAGGAATGTCATCTTCACATCCATCTGAGGGAGGGTCCATCCTTGACTTGCGACAAGAGAAACTATCGAACGAATGGTGGTATATTGGGTCACAGGAGAAAATATATAATCATAATCTTATCCCTCTTTTTGGGAGAATCCTCTTGCCACAAACCTCGCCTTATATTTCTCAATGCTTCCATTAGCTCCATGCTCGATTTTGAATAGCCATTTCGAAATCACTACAAATTTCCCCTTTGGTCTGAGAATGACATCCCATACATCATTCTTCATAATTGATTCGCATTCTTCAGCCATATCATCCTTCCAAACTTGTTCATTTACGACTTCTTCAAAAGCGTTAGGTTTTTCTTGAATCATATTACTCATCGCTACAACATATCCCTAATACCTGCATGGATTCTTGCTTTCTCTAAAGGTCCCTCTATCAAGAATGTGTTTCTCAACATCTTATAATGTGTCATGAAGCCAAAGTGGCTTTTTCCCGACAAGGGGATCACATGGAGGAGGATCTAAGGGGTCCATGGGCTCCATGGGATCATCAACAATGTCTCTCTTAGATTGCAATACATAAGGACCTTCTAGAATATCCATATCATCACTTTCCTTCTTAGGAGGAGGATGCAGAGGAAGGTCCCTTGCTTTTCCAAGGGAAACATCTTCATCAAATGTTACATCCCTGTTAATTTCAACCTTCCTTTGACCGGAAATATATATTCAAACGTATATTTTCTTCCAGTGGCTTCCAACTTATTTCTTTTGTCTTTCGACACATGGAAATATACGAGGAACCAAATATCTAGAGATGGACAAATGTCGGGCTTGTCTCTTGTGAATACTTCTTTGAGAGTCTTATTGTCCAATGCTTGATGATGAACCTTATTTTGAACATATACCGTTGTATTTTATGCTTCACCCCAAAGGAACTTTGACAACATTTGATCGTGGAGCATGGCTCAGGCAGCTTCCACAATAAACCTGTTCTTTCTCTCAACCACTCAATTTTGTTCGAGATTATAGGGCACAATTGCCTCCTTCTTTATACCTTCCTTCTTGCAAAAATCTATGAACTCATTTGAAATGTATTCTCCACCATTGTCGAACTTGAAGATATTAATTTTCTTCCCTATTTGATTTTTGAACAAAGCCTTGAAGTCTTTGAACATTTCGAAGGTCTCATCCTTATGATTCAAGTAATATATCCATGTTTTCCCTGAGAAATCATCGATGAAGGTTATGTAGTAGAGATGGCCACCAAGAGAATGCATGAGAATCGATCCACATATGTTAGAATGAATGAGTTGGAGGATGTCATTAGTTTTATTCTTGCTAGAGGGGAATGGTCCCCTTGTCTTCTTTCCACTCTCACATCCTGGACATACTCCATCATGTTAATCTTGAACATCAAGGATCCCAGATACTAACTTCTTCAATTTTGGAAGAGTTTCATAATGTAGATGTGCCAATATTTGGTACCACAACTCGCTTTGATGATTAGTGTCATGGACCATTTCTAGAAGAGGTCTTCCAATGACTTTGTAGAGTTCTTCAAATCTAGATCCCAATGTGAAAGCATATCTCATAGAGGATCCCACAGGCTTGGTAAGTACTTTTCCTTTGATGAAAGCAACCCTCATTCCTCTATTCCTCCAAGGAAAATACAAATCTATATTCTTCTTCAATCCCGACACATACATCACATCATGAAGCAAAACAAATTCCCCAAAGTCCAAATGAAATTTAACATAACCAAAACCCTGAATAGGATGAGTAGAGTTGTCTCCAAGAATAATCTTCAAATTGGACTCCCTCTCTACCAAGTTAGAGAGAACCTCCTTATACCGAGAGAAATGATGAGAGGCCCCACTATCAACCAACCAACTATCCCAAGAATCGAGAGCAGAGGAACTAGAAAGGGCACAAATAAGGATATATTCAGATTGACCAGTAGAAACATTAATTTCATACCTGGAATTTCTTGACATGGGTTGAGGATGGTGGTCTTCTTCATGATCATTCATAGCATATCTTCTTATTCTTCCATATCTTGCATTATGACAATTCCTTCAATCATCTCACCCTCTTTGATTATTGAAACTAATATTGTTGCTTCTAGAGTTGTATCTTGGAGCACTGTTCTTCTTAGGGAAATCTCGAGCATAGTGACCCTTCTTGTGACATTTTTAGCATTCGATGTGCAATGATTCCTTATCTCTTCCATTCCTCCTCTTAGAATTTTGGGGAGCATGCTTCCTTGAACTTTATGAACTTTCGTTTCCTTTCTTTTTCTTGTTATGAGCAACGAAAGCAGTGGGCTCTCCTTCTTCATGTTTTTGTATCCTGCCTCTTGAGATCATCCTGGATTCTTCTTGAGTGAGTTTTCCAACTAGCTCATCAAATGACGGGAAACTGTTATTATTTCTTATGGTGGTAATGAAGGCTTCACAAATAGAAGGGAGACCTCAAAGAGTTACCAACACCAATTCTTTGTCAGGTAAAATTTCCCCAACTCTCTGCAATTGATCTTTAAAACGAAATATTCATGATATAGGATTGCACAGATTCTCCTTTATTCATCTGCATGTCTTTGAGTTGATCGTTCAAGGATATAATTTCATTTATATTGTTGACTTCATACATGCCAACCAACTTGCCATACATATCTTTAGACTTCTTCAAATTTCCAACATAGGCAAGTAAATGATCTTGTAAACCATCAACTATAATTTTCTTTGATTTTAACTCACCTTTCTTGTACTTGTTCTTGGCAACATCCGGAGCATTTTCTGGAGGCTCATGGATGTTTCCTTGAATGTATTCCTAGACATCATTGTCATAAGCTATGATTCCAACCTAATCTTCCATGCAGCAAAATTTGATGAGTCTCCCAACTTCTCAGCTTCCTTGAAGAATGAGGTAGACATCTCGACTTGATTATACAAACTCCTTTAACTTTTCCAAAGATGATTGCTTTAGCTCTTGTCTCCTTTGGGCTTGCCCTTCAACTTAGCTCTGATACCATGTTAATTTTCAACTTCTCTATGATATTTCAATTACTTTAGCCCAATTCACTTCTTCAATTAGCAATCTTTTCAACAATAAATAATTCTTCCAATGAACAATAGTAACAAAAGATAGAACAAAAAATGCAATGACAATAGGAGATAATAAAAAACATCAACAAGAGACACCAATTTGGTCAAAGACCAGGGGAAAACCTCATAAGGGGGAAAACCCTTTGAAATTCTTCTTCTATTAGATTGTCTTCAAATGTTCAGTATATAGTACAATGAGCCTAAATCCATAAACACAAATCAAAGTCAAAGATTTGACTTATCCAACAAACCAGTCAACTAATATTTAAAACATGAGCCTCAATGTTGGTTAAAGTCAACTTTGGTAAAAGTCAACGGTGTAGCAGCAACAACATCAAATGGTCAACGATCAACTGTCCTCCAAATGAACTCGTTCAACAATCAAAGAATGTGGCCTGCTCAGCTGGTCAAAGTGCCAAAAAAATAATCCCAAAAATTCCCTTCAATCTTGCTCAAAGTCAAAGTCATAGGTTGCCAAAACCCTAATTACAGGTCTAAAGTGAACCACAATCAAAGTGCCCATAAATTATCGATTTTTGTGCCAAGAAATTCGACTCTCCAAAATACTCCAAAAACCCAAGTCAAAATAAGTCAAATGATGCCCAATCTCCAAAAGTCAAACTTAGTCGAAGTGTTGGTCAAAACAGATTTCGGTCTCCTGCAACTTTCTCCTTCCTCTTGCTTGCATGTGTGGAGAGATTCTTGCAATTTTCAGATGTATCGAACCTAAGAAGAGAAGATGAGATGATGTGATGATGATGTCTCAAATAAGACTCCTTGATTCGTATTTATAGGCATTGGAGGATGGGGCAATTTTTCCTCTAGGCCGACTTGATCAAATGTGTCATTGTGGACCTGACTTCAAAAATACATTTTTCCTTATCCAAATCTAATGCTTCAAAGGTCAATCTTGGTCCTCTTAGAAAAAGGAATCTAGTCCAATAATTAGAATGCTTCAAAGATCAATATTGTTCCTCTCAGAAAAAGTAATCTAATCCAATAAATAGAATTTATCATCGAACTGCCAAATTTGCCAAATTAACATGAAAGAAGTAAAATTATCCTACAATAATGGACACTACCATTACCAAGAAATTTCAATTTGCATTTTAAAATTCATTGTTAATTAAAAAACTTAAAAGTAAATATAACACACCTCATAACTTTAAAAAACTCTATATAAATTCAAACTTACACATATATTAAAACTTGAGTTAATTAATGGAGAATGATTCAAATTAAAGTATCTAATGTAATGGACATGACGGGACACCCATCGCTCCACGTTGGCTTCCTTAATTAACATATCTTTAAGTTTCCATATCACATCGCTGTCACTTCATTATACATATTTTTATTTTAGTAAAAACAAAATCAAAATTATAAAAAATGTATAGCTTGTTAATTAAGGATCCATTTCCCAAAAGAGAAGATTACAGAAATCTCAACACAACGTCATGGTCCCGGGCCGGTCTCGTGGATACATTTCATCGTATGATTTTCTCTGCAATCATGGCCCGTGAACTGAGATGTGGGGCCATTTCTTTGGATGGTTTGATTCTCTGATAAACCCGGCCGAATTGTATCCATAGATTAGAAAACCTTCAAATGAATATATATATATATTTTTATATGTACTGCTCATACATATCATACATATCCAAACAGAGAATTTTCCGAGGTCTTCTAGAAGCATACAGGGGGCAGGAGGCCAATGGGTGCCACGAGATTGTAGATAAGGTTAGGATTTCGGCATCTGGCTCTGCTAAATTTCTTTCGCACCGTTTAGGGGCCTCCTTGCCCCTACTTGCTCGTTCTTTTTCGATCCACCGATCCACACCTGAAGGTGAGTGGCCATTTAGGTACCCAATCTTTCATTTCTAGATTCAGTGGGTCTTAAAATAGAAAGTGGGCGTTCTATCATTAAGGGTAATCGGAATCCCCGTTGTCGATTTTGAGTCTGAAATCTGTGGATTTGCAGGTAGAGATATCTTATGTTTTCGGTTGGGAAAATGCAAGGTGCGGGCGTTGTTGGAACCCTAAACCCTGCTTGGAGTAGTTTGAGTACAACAACTGCTTCCGGAACGGTTTGGAATGTTCGATCGACTCCTTCATATGGCCTCATGTTTGGTTTCTGCAAGGGATCCTTGAAGGTGTGTTGGTCATAACCGTTTATTGGGAAAATTTATGCAGTCAATTGTGTTTTAAATAAAATTAGATTAAAATTCTTGTTTTGCGTAGCAATCTGTTCATGGGATTTTTTTTTCAATTTAAGTCAGATACAAGGCTGGTAGCACACTGGAGTATTTAGAGTAAATTAGCCCTGATACGACGGGTTTGATTTTTAATTTACTACCCCAGGATGTAGTTTTGTGCAGTTTGTCCAAATTTATCCGCAGCAGAAACTCTACAGAGTAATATGTAAAAGTCATTGTGTTTCGACCTTGGTAAATCAGCCTTTGCAAAACAGTTCTAAGATTTACCAGAGTGAAATGGGTTTTATGCCGCAACTTTGTCGATTTTAGTTCAATTTGGATATACGAGTTCGTAGTCTAATACCAAAGTGGAGAATTTACGAGACACATGTCTCAAGTTCTTTCCAAACTAATGATAGAAGGTACTCTTGCAGCATGCCAGTCATCAATTGCGCTAAAAAGTTGCTTAATTTAGTTTATCTACTTGTGCAACATGACTGATCGCTATCTACTGACACTAATAGAGTACTCCAACAAGATATTTTAATTTATATACCGGTGTATCTGACTCAGATTTGCACGTTTTTACTGCAACATTTTGAGAAATATTGTTAATGGAAAGCCATTAGATTGAAATTAAGTTGCATTTCCCATTTTTTGGTGTTTAAATATCCTTTGAGTGTAACCTTCGTCTTAGGAATCACATGTAAGGGGTATCCACCAATATTTCTATGGTCTTGCGCCTGGGCTTTGTCTGTTTACCTAGAAGAAGCAGGTTAGTCTCAGCTAGCAATGATACATTAGAAGATAGCACAACAAATTGGCCGCTTTGGAATGGAAGCATGTTCTTGAGGACATTGAACTTGGGTGTCTGGGAAGAAAGCTCATTTGAATTCCCACTTATCCATAAGCTGCTCGACAACATTTTCCCTGTTCTTATAAGTTATAACCCATCCTATCCTATATTATAGCACTCGCCTGTTTTCCACTC
Source organism: Pinus albicaulis (assembly GCA_034641835.2). Lineage (NCBI taxonomy): Eukaryota > Viridiplantae > Streptophyta > Pinopsida > Pinales > Pinaceae > Pinus > Pinus albicaulis. Next base: position 643,495,500 of record CM076578.1, on the reverse strand, counting down.
GTTTTTTTCCTAATGAATCAGAGAAAAATAGTTGTCACAGGATATATTAAAGTATGGATTTCTAAAAATCAATAATAAACAGTTTTAAGAAGAGGAAAATGTGTGTAAAGAATAGTCAAAGTTAACTGACTTGATGTTTATATAGCAGTTTTACAGAATTTGATGCAATACCAAATGAACTGAATTTAGAGCTTCTTTATCATTTCATGGGCCTATTCAAAGTTGTCCTTGTTTTATTATCCTTGTTGAAAATATCTTATCAGTTATATCTCCCGAGTTACTTCAGGAAATGTTCACCCAAGGGAAGAATTTAACTGATTCAGGCCAAATTAAGCTTGGCAAAAATATTGAAATATTTCTGTACAAAGCTCAACTAATCTATGGTTTTCTTTTTATGTTCATTTAATTGTCATTTTGAAGCAGACTGAAATATAGGTAGGTTTTTGTGTAACTGAATTCTAGACACTGCTGTAGTGTTGTCTAGTTGCAACTGGCAATATACTTGTTCATTCATTTAGCAATAAGATAGAAGGGAAGGACATGCTATATGTCATATATGAAAGACGAGACGCCCCGAGATATTCTATTAAGGAAGCATTTCTGATGTAATATGGGAGCTAGTTACCTCTTCCATTGTTTCCAGAGTAAAAATATACCCAACTTGACAGTTGCATAGAGTTTAATAACATGCTTACTAGTTGGATTAAGTAAGTGTCATTTAACTAGCAATGTGCTGGCTTATCAAGTAAGTGTCATATTGCAAAGTCGAGTAAAGAGTATGCCCTTGCGAGTGTGGACTTAATGTATCTATATAGAATTATACATTTGCATCCAATTATCATTTCATGCCAACCTGTGCCCCATTTCTGTGTCGGGACTCGGGAGTGGTGGTGTTGGTATAAACACATATTTCCTTCGAGTGTGTGTCTTATATGTTTGTTTTTTGGTCCATACCCAGGACTTCCATACCTTTCCATGAATAAGGTGAATCTCAAATAGAAAGATTACCCAGGACTTCCATACCTTTCCATGAATAGGGTGAATCTCAAATAGACAGATAGGATAGGTATGGAGCAAACCCTTAAATGGCAGAATTGTAAAATATGATTTTTTTTTTTTCTTTGTGTTTATTTATTTATTTTTGTTTGTTTTTTAATATTTCACTCATAAATGTAATATTCCTCATAAGACAGGTCAACAGAGTTGATTTTGTACAGTCAAGGAAAAAACGTCTCCAGCAAGAAAGCGATCATTTTTGTTTCGATGGTTTTGTCAGTGTAAGACAATAGAATGTCATTTAGCATCTTATAAACTTTTTCCGGCGAAAGAAGCATCTTCTTATTTATATTAACACAATGATGCCTATATTACTTCTCCTGAGCCAGAACCATACCAGTCAAGGAAAAAATATCTCCAGCAAGAAAAGCGATCGTTTTTTGTTTTGATGGTTTTGATAGTGTTAAACAATAGATTACCATTTGGCATTTTCTTATTAACCTTTGCTGGTGAGAGAAGCATCTTATTTATATTAAAACAATGATGCTTATATCACTGCTCCTGAACCAGAACTATACCAGAATAAGCACAAGAGACACTAAATTCAGAAATGCTATGCCTAATTTCGCTGAGTGAGTAAAGGCTAAAGAAGCTTCTCTGAGGGGGCAACCTCAAGTTACAAGATAATCAAATTAGAAAATGCACAATGCAAGAAGGTTATTCAAACGAGTCTTGTTGATGTATTCAAATGAATCTTCTTAATCTCCTTGATGTATACTTGGCTACTAATTTATCTATTTGTATGGTTGTAGCATTAGAATTACCCAATCACCTACCCCAAAGTGCTTTCTGTTGATTTGCTTGTTTTTCATCACTATAGACAAGTTAACCTTCAATAGTCGGAGGACCACTCACTGTTGGTTGTGAATCGTACTCGTCCACAACTTGATCCTTTGGTTTTCCTCTTAATGGTGATGCAAAGAACGGAAGTGATACCCATAGAGTGCCCTATGAGAACATTTTTGATTAAGTATGGAAGGAGGAGGTGTACCTCATATATGATAGAGGTACATGTCCTCTTGTGGATTTATATCATATTTAAAGCAATGGTTATAACCTTCCAGGCATACATTCAAATCTCAATTTGTCCATTAGATTGGGGTTGTAAGAGGAGTTGTGAGCAAATTGAGTACCCAAACAAGAAAACTAGTCCAAAAATTACCAGTGAAAATTGGATCTTTGTTATTTATAATGACCTTGAGATTGCACCCAACTGGGGGTGGAAGAACATGAAGGACTAGCTAGCTAGCATTGAGGAGCAACCCTACAACAAACCAAATCTTGTACCTCCAATCAATCTAGCCTTTCCAAGCACTATTGATATTTCCATGTCCTCTTGATGGTTTCAGTTAACTTATAGTTTTTCTACTCCACTTGGAATTTGCTAGTACTGTGACATAATGTATTGCATAATGAAGTCTTGGTCAGTAGGTATTTTTGTATGTATCTGGTTAGTATATGGACATTTGGGATGAAAGACATTAACTTTTGCCGTTGCTCTGTTTTCCACTTTGGCAGACCATAGCAAAAGGATTTTGTTATTATGTACTTTAGTATCAGTTTAATAGAAAATAACTTATTTAAAAAGAAGAAGAAGAAGAAGAAAGACCTACCTTGAAATTGCCATGTATCTCTGGAGCTATTTCAACAAATGTTGTGGTTATTATAATTGCTTTACATGGGTGAAACAATAAGCAAAAATGGGCATACCTTGTTGTTGTGGCTATTATACTTGCTTTACATGGGTGAAACAGTGAGCAAAAATGGGCATACTTTGTTAATCGATTTATGACCACAACTGCCACCACCATGATTGCATTCTTCCCTTAAGAATTTGGTAGTGTAGTGATAAAAAATCATTGAAACCTCTCCCCAACACTGATTGGGTATGGGTAAGGGTCCTAGAAGTCTTGGGGTCTTGATTGTCACTCCTTTTTTCTGTGGGCAAACCAAACACTCTACCACAAACTTTTGAACATCGGTTGGAAGACCCTTCCCAGAAAAAGTGTTGCTTGATTTTGTGACAAGTTTCCAAAATAATAAATGTGCATCTATAGGAGAAACATGCAATTTAGAAATTTCTGCACCACCGAGTTTGAAATCTTGTCTCTGTTTTTGGTGCAATGCTATAGATCTCATTGAATTTTGATGTGCCAATAAAAAATTATGGCAATTGTGCCCATAGTTGGTGCAATGCTATAGTTCTTGTTGAATTTTGATGCGCCAGTACAAATTATGGCAATTGTGTCCATAGTCACCGCGTTGGCCAAACTTTAGCCATAAAATTTGAAATTCGGCGCATTCAATCAGCAGCAGCACAAATTCGATAAGGTTTGGCCAATTTAGCTTGCTTTTTCAACTGGGTCCTCATTTGGTAATTAATTTTTACCACCTATAGGTGCTCTGTATTGTTGGTTGTGTGGTACATTGTTGAAATGGTTTTCACTGCGAACATGCCTCTACACACTAGTGCATGCACATGTCATGGAATATCTGAAAACGGTTACTCACGAATGTCGATATGGTCTGGTTTCATATTGGTCCATGCAAAAAATCTCTGTGATGTGATTCGGGTTGAGGACCGAGTTAATGTGTTCACAGGAGAGACGGCTCTGATTATTGATGCGAGTCATAATTTTTACTTATTGTCATAGTTTTTGGGTTGAGATAATGTGTTCACACGAGACCAGGGCCCATAGTTTCAATTTATATCATAGTTTTAACTTTTAAGTAATAAGATAATATTAATGTGTGATAAATTGATTTTTCATATAAGATTTAATTTCATCATTTATTTGTTATTATAAAGTTATTATATTTTTATATATTTTAATATAAATCTCTATCTCTATATATAAATAAATAATTTAAATAGTTATTATATTTATATATATTTTAATATAAATCTCTATCTCTATATATAAATAAATAATTTAATAATATATTTACTATATTATATTTAAAAAATGCGAGATTATATTTATATCATAGTTTCAAGTAATTAAATCATGTTAATGTGAAATGAGTTGATTAGTTTCCAGTAATAAAATAATGTTAATGTGAAATAAGTTTATATATATATATATACACACACACTAGAAATTTATCATAACTCACTTGTCAAACTAGCAATGAAGACAACCATGACTGGCTGCTATTCATGAATGCAGCCTGATTCTTCACCATTATTCAACAAAAACCATGTTACCTGGAACTATCTGCTGGCGGTCCGTAAGCAGGCAGATTTTCACTCCTACCAAATGCCTTTGGGTCTTGATCCGCCGTTCTGTTTCCTTACGTCCAAGGAAAACAAACTCTTAGCCAAGAAAAAACAGTTTAACTTTTAGGGTATACTCCAGGCCCAATAAATATATATACACACACTACATATTTAAAAAATTGTGAATTATATACTTAATAATTATGAACTATATATTAAAAATTTGACACATATATATTTAAATTTAATGATGAATTTTATTGGAGATTTTTAACCTGACATATTTTTATTGAATTTCAGAATTACTAAATTCAAACATGAACACAAAGCAGGTATTTTGGATTGTGCCACAACTTGCTGATATGCTGATATTCACCCTTATCTAGAGAGCAAAGTTTTTACAGATGATAATTTCATCAGTTTTGCGTTGGAGTAGATTTTTGGATTTGTAATAGCATGACCTTTTCTCTTTTGGAAAAAACGGATCTCACTTCAATTAGACCTTGCAATCTTTAGATATACCCCGATTAGTATCCCTTAGTTAAAAAGAATTTAGGCAAGTTTTAGGACTTAATACATAACATTGAATTATATGTGCTATATATCAGAAATTCCCATGCCTCTGTTGCTGAAATTTGGACAAGATAGATTTCCATTTGTTCTCTTCTCAATCCTTCAAGACTCGATTTAGAGTTCCTTAGCAAAAGTTATAGGGAAAACTCTGTAGTGTGTTGTTAGAAGGTGTCAAAATTAACAATTGTTTCTTGTGATACCAAATGCTATGGACCAAATGAACAAATAGGCATAAGAAACACCTAATTCAGTAATGCTGTACTCAAATAAGGTGGTGAATGAGTGATTGAATAAAAAACCTGTTTGAGGGGGCAACCCCTTATTACAAGATATCCAAAATGGACAACACAAGATGATATTCAAATGAGTCTCCTTTTATATTGGAGATAAAAAGTGTTTGAAGGCATCTACTATAATAACCCTACCCGACTAAAAGTAAAATAATGTTAATTAATGAGGGTCAAGATCATAAACCTGCGTGAGAATGTGACGGGTTAACAAGAGGAAAGAGGGGATAAGGGAAGGGCTTACAGTCAATGAAAAAAATACAAACGCTAAAATCTCCAATGCAAACCACATGGCACCATTTTCTTTTTTCATTGATTCATTTGCAAAACTGTGAGAGGTTGAGAGCGCTAACAACAACAGGCTTAGAAAAAAACACAAACACTAAAATCTCCAATGCAAACCACATGGCACCATTTTCATTTTTCATTGATTCATTTGCAAAACTGCGGGGGGTTGAGACTCGAGAGCGCTAACAACAACAGGCATTGAAAAAAAACACAAACGCTAAAATCTCCAATGCAAACCACATGGCACCATTTTCTTTTTCATTGATTCATTTGCAAAACTGTGACGGGTTGAGAGTGCTAACAACAACAGGCATTAAAATCTCCAATGCAAGCCACATGACAGCATTTTCTTTTTTTTATTGATTCTTTTCCCTAACTGTGAGGGGTCGAGAGCACTAACAACAATGGGCATTTGAAGGGTAGTAGCACATTTACATTAGCTTTTCAAGAGTAGTGGGACAGTTACAATGAAACAACGAGCTTCTGAACAATAGTTTTGACATAGAAGCACTCCCATTTGTTGGTATATATTTTTTAAAAACTAGATTCCTCTTATGATGATGAGGCTAACACGCCTGGATTTAGCTCAGCAGCATTTATTTCAATCATATTTATAGCTTAAAATTCAGAAGTGGAGGCTATCTGTTCCGACAAAGTGACCTAGGGCTTGCACCTGCCTCGACCACTGTTGCATGTATTGGCACCTATCTACAAATGTGAGCACAAGCATGAGCATGTTACTTGGTAGGACTTGAAACATGGTAGGGGCCATGTTAGCTTACCCACTTTCATCAACCGGGCAAGTTACTGTTGACAATTTTGGTGGTTTTTGTGTGCAAACTTTCTTAAAATCTTTCATTTTAGGCTGCAAACCTTCCTTTTCCTTTTATTCTACTACCTATTCTTTTTGTTTTTCTTCCACATTTTTGCAATGCTGGTGCTTGTATTCATTGTGGGAGAAGCGGTGGAGGGAGAAGGGATGGTGAAGAAAATCAACAGAAATGCCCTGTTGATTCTCCTGTGTGGAAGTATGTGACAAAGACAGGGAAGGGAATTTTTTTGGTGAAAGTTGCATGTGGAATTGCAGCAAATGCAAGATGAATTGTACTAGGTTGTCCATGGTTGTTAAGCCACAGTGATAAACAGGAAAAGTAAGAAACAATGAAAAGGCAGTCCAGATCAGTGCTACCTTTGTTTATGGGGTTTGGTGGGGAAAATTTGGGTTTATTCTTTCCATAATGGAGCCACTGATTGATTTGTTAGAGCTTGCGATACTGATCTTACTATGTTGGGCCACATTTATGAGAGCACCGTTATGTTGGAAAGAATTCATGGAGTTCTTGAAGAGCAGGATCCTCTTTTGAATGGCACTAAAGGGACATAATCAACAATAGATTGAACAAATACAACAACTGTCTGCATTCTATAGCCTACACTTTGACCCAAAGTACAATGATGAAGCATCTTTAGCTAAATTTCGGGGTAGGAGGAGGACTCCACAGGAAGAGAGCGAGGTGGCTGATTATTTTAGAATATAATTTTCTATGTTATGTCCTCATCTGATGGTGCTGTTAGAGCAAAAGAACTTATTTACTTAACAGGTGGTGGTCAATTTGGTAATGGAAATTCCCTCACTGATAGGGGCACTATGTAGCATGAAGCCTCTTTGCATTGTGGTCATGTTATGATGCCCATACCCTATATTTGCAAACCCTTGCATATAGGGTTCTTTCACAAGTTTTCAGCTTTCAGCAGCGGAGAGAAATTGGAGCACTTATGGGTTTGTCACTTTATCCATTCAGTCTAGAGAAATAGACTTCATCAGTGAAGGCAGAAGATCTTGTGTATATTCACTTCTTGGCCTCATCCCTTGATTGAAGGGAGATTGTAATTGAGGTCCTTCAAAGTTATAAGATGTGAATCCGGAAGATGCAGTCTTGGATTCCCTTGAATGCTTGATGGCTAACCTCTCCTTGGGCTGTTCTTCCAGTGACCCCTTTCATGTTGGGGATGACACATCCATGCCCCAAGACTGGGTTGGTTTTAGAAGGTTCTTCATCTTCTCCTGGCCACTGTGCTTGTGCTTCTTATCATCAGTCGGGGAAATTAGCATCCATTCTGTTACAGGATGTGGATGTTGAAGATTATTGGTGTGGTTATTCTTGATTCTCCAGATTTTTGTGCTTCCAGTCTTTCATTTTGGACTCTTGGAACTTTCCAAATAATAAGCTCAGTTTTGTAATTTTGCCATTTATAATTTGACATTGACATTTTCATGTATTCGTGTATTAATTCGTTGCTTGAATCATGTTGTACCAGGAATTCCCAGTTTTGATTTGAAATATCTGATATGTGAAATTAGAACTGAGAACTCAGGGTTCCCTCAAGATACATAGCAATATTATGAGCTTAGCAATATTATCATTATGAGCTTTTCAATTCTGATTCCACTGTTCAGTTTTCACATTCATGATTCACATGGACACCGATACAATATACAAAATTCATTTTCAGGTTCAGATTTGGATTGGGATTCATCATTCAATGTTCATATTTCCATACTGATGTAAAAAAATTTCTGAATGGCTCATAGTCATGCCTTTTGATGTGCTAAAAAATTTCAGTAAATATACTTAGGAGATTGAATTATCTGTTTTGAAAAATCTGTTGTGTACATACTGATTTAAGGTGCCAAAGTTGTTTCTGTATTATCATGCAAAAAAAGCCTGCTGGACTTTGTTCTTATATTGGGCACAGAGTGTCTACTATCTGTCAATCTTCAGAATTTTGTTCTCGTGCAAAATGTAAAGGAAAATGGATGTAATTCTTTTATTGGGTTATTGGTAGTTCTTAGTTTCAAATACTTACATAAGCATTTCCAACATTCTAAGTTCTATCAGCTTACTTTCATACAGCAAGGCCTGCTCTCTCTTTAGGGCACACGTAGGTGATTCTGGGCTTTACCTTTTGCCTGCTTCTAGAATAGTGCCCTAGGTTCCCAGAATAGTGCCATGTTATAAACATGGTTAGTGCAGGTTTTTTAAGCCAAGGCAAATATGGTACTATTAAAGTGTAAAGTCATGGCTGATACTTGAATCTCACTGAATCAAATTAAATAAAGAAAAGAAAAATCTTCATCATTGCAGTCGTTAAAACTGATTCCTGATATCTAGACTGGAGTACTTCACATCTCATTCACCGCCTGATGATATGCTGTATGGTTTAGGAGACATTTCAGTCAAATAATGTTATCGATAATAAAGTGTTGTGGATCTAATTTGAACACTGTTTAGGAGATTTTCATGATCTGCAAGTTCTGGTAGAGAAGTGATTGTGCCCAGGGCAGATCATGAAAAATGCCAACATATGCTGAAGCATTAAACAAATATTCTCTTCTTTGTTTACTTATTGAAGGTGGTACTCCCTTTTTAGAATAACAGCTCTTAAGTAATTATGTGCAATCATATTCCAATTAAGTGTTGCTAGTTTCTAGAAAGATTCTCATTAGTTCCATCGGCAATAAAGGAACACTGTTGGCAATAATCATACATCGAGGAAAGGAAATAACTGGCAAAACAGTTCCAATGGATACTGAGAGGAGTGTATGCATTAGAGCTGATACCCATACACATTCTCCATTACTAACTGCAAATAAATCTAACATTGCTAATATTGAACCAGTGTAAAGGGAATGAAAGACATCCGAAACATAAAGTTGGCTGCTTCTATCTTCTTGTTGCAGGTAGGGTTTCTTCTTTTATTTTAGAAATAAAATCTCCTTATTTGAAGGAAATTATTTTGTACTGCATGTGTTCTTTGGTTTGCCTGGGCTGATTCTCCTAGTATCACTTTCTTTGCTACTTTCTCATTTATTGCAGGCACTGGGAAATGTTTTCATTACTACCAATGTTTCTGCAAATATCTTCGTTTGGTTTCTAATGCTGTTTCAATTTTATGGTTTAACTTCACTGCACAGCATGCTTATGTTAGCCCTCTGTTTTCAGGGTTGTCCTTTGGTTTTAAATCACAGAGGAAGGCCAATATATGGAGCAGCAGCTTTTAACGCTGGGAAAAGAAATGTGTGTGCTAGAGCTGATGCAAACCAAGAAAAAATCTCTAGTCGTATTGCTCCCCTTGAGTTGGAATCTCCAACTGGTCAATTTTTGTCTCAGATTCTGAAGAGTCATCCTCATCTTCTCCCTGCTGCAATTGATCAGCAGCTAGACAGGCTTGCCGCTGATCGGGATGCTGAGGCCCAGCAGGAGCAGCCTTCAACAAGCAGCACAGATCTTGTATTGTACAGGTTGCAACCATAATTTCAACGTTAGAATGCTATAATTTCGAAGCAGATTTTATTGCTCTTTACCATTATAGCCAGTGATTCCTTTATATCTGATTATATTCCTTTTCCCTGATCTAATTCTTGTGATGATTAGGAGAATCTCGGAATTGAAAGCTGATGAGAGACGTAAGGCATTAGAAGAAATCATCTATGCTCTTATTGTTCAGAAATTCATGGATGCTGGTGTTTCACTAATCCCAACAATTTCACTGTCTGCTGCTGCTGGTTCTGGGAAGGTAGATACATGGCCAAATCAGGACACAGAACTTGAAGCTGTCCATTCTATAGAGGCTGTTGAGATGATAAAGGAGCATCTGTCTCTTGTTCTGGGAAATCGCAATGCAGTGTCAGACTCAAACACTGTTGCTGAAATTAGTAAGTTGCGAGTGGGGCAAGTCTATGCAGCATCCGTCATGTATGGATACTTCTTGAGAAGAGTTGACAAACACTTCCAACTAGAGAAGAGCATGAAGATGCTTCCTTTTGTCTCAAATGAAGAAACTGATGCTGAACAGTTGAATTACACCCATCCAGAATTAGAAGGTGGAAATTGGGAAGATAACTCAGCTCTACAAGGTGGTGCGGCAATTGCAGCAGCTGTTGCTGCAATGGCTGGTGCAGCAGGTCCTGAAAGTCAAGATTTCAATCCTATAGTTTTTGGTCAGATAGGGGCTAAACCATGTAAGTTGAGGGTTTATGTTATGTCCTTTGATCCAGAGACATTGCAGAGGTATGCTACAATGAGGTCCAAAGAGGGAGTGAATATAATTGAGAGGCATGCAGAGGCTCTGTTTGGGAGGCCTGAAATTCGTATTACCCCTGATGGGTCAATGTCAGTTACAAACGATGAGATATTAAGGATAAGTTTCACAGGTTTGACCAGTTTGGTTTTGGAGGCTGTCACCTTTGGGAGCTTCCTGTGGGATGTGGAGAGCCATGTTGATTCAAGGTATCACTTTGTTAGAAAGTAGTTTGAACAATCATGGTGATACTTTTTCCAACATGTATAGTCCATGGCTTCTGTTGATATGTTAGCTGTGAACTCCAGACACAGGCAATAGTCAGTTTTAAAGCGATGTATATCTTTCTTGAGAATACCCCTTCCAATCTTGTAAATGTATAATGGGAGATCGTTTACCTTTTCGCTTTATTGTTTTCATGCTGAGTCCTGACTAGTGATCCATCTTAACATCCCACTCCATTGCAGCTTATTCCCCCAGAAAACAGTTTTGTAAATATCTTGTCAAATTATAATGAGAGTAACCTTGATCTTATGTTCATTACAAGTTGCCTTTTACACATAACTGTCGGGACGGATTGTAAAGCTAAGCTTATATAGCTGAACTAGTCATCCTAGTTCGTTTTGTATCTGATACAATTTTCGTTACACTAGTCTTCTGTTAAGGTGATGTTGTACTGTATTCGTAATTTGCAGCACACACCCAAGTGCTAACAAGAGATCTTGGCCCAAGCATGAAATTCTGTTGTAATATATGAGTTTTCATTGCAATTACCTGTTATATTTTTATGGCTCTGTTATCACATTGTTATTCTGAATTTTTAATTTTTTTTTAAATGCTGACAATGGGAGTGTCAGCGTTTATCTGTAATAAACTCAGTGTAACTCTGTTTTTCTGTGATAAACTCAGTTTTACTCTGTTTTTCTCGTAAAAAACAGTAACTTCAGGTGTGGTTTGAGCAGATGGAAATGAAATTTTAAAAACTAGAAGAGGTTTTTGTTGCTAACTGACTCATTTAAAAAAACCTCTTTCAGTTTTTACACAGGTGCAATAGATTTGAAGGAATTATTGGGACTTAGTTTTCAGGATTTTACACAGGTGCAATAGATTTGAAGGAATTATTGAGACTTAGTTTTCAGGATTTTGACAATTTTTTTTTTCGTGTTTTAGTAATTGTTTTCAAAATAATGTCTCGACAAATGAGAATGAATTTTACGAAACTGAAAGAGGTTTTTGTCCACAATGGACCCATCTAGAAAAACCTTTGAGTTTTCTAACATGCGTCACGGGTCACGGGTCACGGATTTGGAGATTCGAAGGAATCACTGGACCCTATTTTTCAGGAATTCGTGAGGGAAAAGCTCATGGACAGTCGGCGATTTGGATGCCACCTAGTCAAATTCGACTTGCTGTTCCTTATCTCCAGCAATGACTTCTGCAATAGCATGATATTTAGATGCATATAGTTTTGAAAAGATTTTCATGTACATGTATTTGAGAGATACACTTTATCTCTTGTATTTTTAGCAATTTGTAATTAAGAGAGCTATTATAGTTTCTTGTTCCTTGTAAACAGCACTGAAATAATCAATAACTTGGGTGAAACTCATGGACAGTACCAAGTGGCTGAACCACCTATTAAACTCATAGACAGTTAATGCAACTTGGATGACACAGTAAATTAAACTTATATTCATATATATGGTAACCTGCAATAACGCAGTATTTAGATGCATATAGTTTTGAAAAGATTTTCATGTACATGTATTTGAGAGATACACTTTATCTCTTGTATTTTTAGCAATTTGTAATTAAGAGGAGAAACTGATTTTAGTTTGTAATTTTATTATAAAAACGTACTGAAGAATGAGAAAGGGCTGGGTTTTGTATCAGAAACTTATTGTGCCGTGTGTATTTTCTGAAGGTTTAATAAAGGAAAACTAATTTTGCAGCAGCGATTCTTGTGTTGTGTTGAGAGAATTTGAGTATGTGTTTTCCTGTTTCTGTTTGCCTTCCTATGTTGTCACATGCATGTTCTTCTCACTGATAAGAGTAAATGAACAAAACTCGTATTTATTATGCTCAGTTTATATGTTCAGTGATAGGGCCGGGTTTTGTATCAGAACCTTATTGTGCCGTGTGTATTTTCTGAAGGCTTAATAAAGGAAGACTAATTTTGCAGCAGCGATTCTTGTGTTGTGTTGAGAGAATTTGAGTATGTGTTTTCCTGTTTCTGTTTGCCTTTCTATGTTGTGTTGAGAGAATTTGAGTATGTGTTTTCCTGTTTCTGTTTGCCTTTCTATGTTGTCACATGCATGTTCTTCTGACTGATAAGAGTAAATGAACGAAACTCATATTTATTATGCTCAGTTTATATGTTCAGTGATAGGGCTGGGTTTTGTATCAGAACCTTATTGTGCCGTGTGTATTTTCTGAAGGTTTAATAAAGGAAGACTAATTTTGCAGCAGCGATTCTTGTGTTGTGTTGAGAGAATTTGAGTATGTGTTTTCCTGTTTCTGTTTGCCTTTCTATGTTGTCACATGCATGTTGATAAGATTAAATGAACAAAACTCATATTTATTATGCTCAGTTTATATGTTCAGTGATAGGGCTGGGTTTTGTATCAGAAACATATTGTGCCGTGTGTATTTTCTGAAGGTTTAATAAAGGAAGACTAATTTTGCAGCAGCGATTCTTGTGTTGTGTTGAGAGAATTTGAGAGAATTTGGGTATGTGTTTTCCTGTTACTGTTTGCCTTTCTATGTTGTCACATGCATGTTCTTCTATGACTGATAAGGGTAAATGAACAAAACTCATATTTATTATGCTCAGTTTATATGTTCAGTGATCCATAGCTTTGTGAGCTCTGCTTTGTAGAACTCATCATTGTGATTCTCTTGTAAGTATATCGTTTGCCTTTCTATTTTGCTTTCCATTTCAGCTATTTGAAATCTCAAATTATCTCAGCTATCCTACCTCTATGAAGGTTTTCCCCTTCGAATTGAAAGGGCCAACTTTCAATTCAGAGATTGGTTAGAGATTACCTCACTTATTTCCTTCCTTCCACAGCCACGGAGATTTCTGAGTGATAACAGGTTCTATGACAAATTTTGGTGTATGGTGGTAGGTTTAGTTGATGCCATCCATTGCAGAGGTCAAAATATATGTTGTATATTGGTTTTAGTGCGTTTAATTTGTCATCCGTTTGGGTATAAGTCAAAATAGTTGTTTCATACACGTCCATTTTCAAACTAATGATGGAAAATAAAAATATTTTCAAGCCTGTGTATTGGTTTAAGTGCGTTTAATTTGTCATCCATTAAGGTATAAGTCAAAATAGTTGTTTCATACACGTCCATTTTCAAAATAATGATGGAAAATAAACATATTTTCAAGCCTGATCTGAAAGCTGATGAAAGTTGCTTTGAAGAGGACGAAATCTTTGTTATTTTGAGTTTGTCAGGCAGCTGATTGAGCAGGCTCCACGTGGAATCTCCGCTGAACCAAAACTGAAGTTTGAAATAGTATGCTCCACGGTTTTCTTGGCGATTTTCAATTCATTTGGCAGATATCTGCTCGGGAATGTGTGGTTAAGATTTTGTATCGAAGACACACAAACTTCATTAGATGCCATTTTCTGTGAGTCCATGGCTATTACTATCATATTTGAACTATGGGCCTCTCGTAAATTCATGGCTACTGATTCATCTGCATAGACAGATGTGGGAAATTCGGTTGATGGGATTGCAAAGCAGGACAAAAGTTCGAAATAGTGCAGATATCGTGATGATATTTTTATAAGAACAAACGTCGCAGAATACATAGAATTAGTGGACACTATTTGTACCAGTGCAGGAAATTACTTGCTGGATCATTCTTTTTTGGTATATAGATAAAATAAAATTACTTGCTGGATCATTCTTTTTTGGTATATAGATAAAATATTCACGGGATCAATTTTTTTGGTATATAGTAAAATATTCATGAGTGGAGGAGAAATAAAAAAGGGAGTTTTCTAATGAGACGGAGGAATTGCTCGGACGGCTAAAATTGGTTGGAATCTGGGCAAATTTTTTTAAGAAATCTTATAGTAACAGTGTGTTTGATTTTGATGGTGAAAATGGATTCAGCAACATCAAAAATTTCTAGGACACTCAAAATATTAAAGTTTGATAGTTATAAGGTGGATTTACAGCCAAATCTTTGGTGTACATTATTAATATTTCCAATATTTCCAGTAAATGTCTTCCAGCAAATGTCTAGGAGGTGGGCCTACTTGATTTTGTTGTTTAATTGATTTGATTTTGTTGTTTGAGTTTTTGGAACATGAAGAGTGTTGAAACTTATATGGAATGGTTAAAAGTTGTGTTGAAACTTATATGGAATGGTTAAAAGTTTTGTTTAAATTGATAGGAAGTATCAAATTGGAATTGAAAGTAGCACTATTATGTATTAAAATATTTTAAAATATAATGTATGAATTGAAGATCATTTCAGAACATTTATATTAAGATCTTAATATAATTCTTATTATATATTAGAATTGTGATATAGTATTTATAAATATTATTTTAATATATTAGATTTGTGATATAGTATTTATAAATATTAATTTTAAATTTATTAAAATTTGCAAAATTAAAATTTTATTATATCTTAAACATTTTCACTAATAATTATATAAATATATTTAATAAGATACTAGAATTTTAATGATCATAAATGATTAATTAGTAAGTGAAACAAAGACATGGAATTTTAATGATTAATTAGTAAGTCAAAAAACAGACATGAAAATTTTATTTTTGAAGAATTAAATTTTGTATGTATCAATTTTGAATATTTTTGAAAATTTAAATCATTGATTGAGTTTAAATTTAAAAATAAATGAATATTATTTATTTTTTTGATATGAAAAATACATAAAAAAATGAATAATATGGTTGGTTGATGGTAAAAATACACTCTGTGTTTACCATTTGTAAGGCTTATTAGACTTTCATGTTCATTGCTGGTTAAATTATCATGGTTATGGTTATTTAGAATAAATGATAAAGTGAGAATTATTAAATTGAGTATTACTAACACAAGCATTAGTAAAATCTCATTAGAAAATGTAGTTGATATACCTTAAAAACTTCATTTGTATCTAGCATTGATAAATATATAATAATAAAAATAATATAAAAAAAACTATAACCATAAAAATAAAAATATTATTATAATTACAATTAATAATAATTATTAATTTATATTAATTATTAATTATTATTAATTTTATTATTATAAATGCAAGGTAATAATAATATTATGATTATTATTGTTAAATAATATTATTACTATTATTAATTAATATTTTTATTGTTAATTACATTTAATAACATTATTAATTAATAAATACCAATAATAATAAATTAATTAAAATATTAGTTAATTTGTTCTTGAGAAAAAATCAAACTTTTTATTAGATACTAACAAAAAGTTACATCGCATATGTCTAGCATTCCATAAGATCTTGACGCCTCAGCGAGGGGCAAGAGCATAATGCCACCCAACACCAAGGTGTGATCAAATGTGGCATGAGCACACTCTAAGACCAAAAAGACAGAAAACCTTGCTTTCGAGTCAAGAACACCAAACATGAGCTGTAAAATTTAGCAAAAACGGGCCTCTCGGAAGGGAGAAACACCCGACAATAAAATCGATGGTGGAACCCATCATAACCTCAGACTTGTGAGAGCCGGTAAAAGTAAAAATATATACCCAATACGTTTATTACAAAAATGAAAATAAAAACAATATATAAAGTGTCATCTCAAATAACGGAAGAAAAAACTTAGTGTCTAAGAACCAAATATATACAACCCCTCTAGGAGATATAACAGTGTTGGAGAAAATGAAACTACAAGAGCATAGATTGAAGGAAAAAGCATAGAGAAAGATGGGGATCCCCATCAATATGGCCTGGTGTCCAACACACGGACCTCCAGGCCATCCTTTTCTTCAATGAGCCACGAGCCCTGAACTTGTCCAAGACCAGTTTTAGATAGACTGTCAGCCTGCTGGTTCTGTTCCTTGTAAATATGGCAAAGAAAAATGCATGTAAATCTAGTTTTTAGTGAAAGAATCTCAACAAGAATGGGGAGCAACAAATAATTTTGACATCTTTGAGAGTTGTTAAACCAATTAATGACATTCAAAGAATCCCCAGATATCTGAACCACAGTGATGTCATTGTGCAGAAGCCAACACAGAAGAAGTTTTAGAGTTTGAAGTTCCGCAAAGTTGTTAGTTCTCAGGCCAAGGCCCATAGAGGCCGCAAAGGAGATTTCTGAGCTTATATGGATGATCATTCCACCCCCACAAAGCCCCCTGGCTGTTGCACCATCAAAATAGGCCCATGGTACACCCAAAGCAATGTTCTCACACACCACCTGTCTGGGACGATTCTCCTCCGAAGGAGAGGAAAAATGTGAGAAAATGGCAGCACATTCACTAGCCACCAGAGCGGGAGAAGAAGCTTTATCGTCAAAAATACTTTTATTTCTAGATATCCATATACCCCAAGAGATAATCAGTGGAAGACTTCTATGGTCAGGGTCTTTGCAAAGTTCCCACCAGTTGTTCCATGTAATATTACACGATGGCCCCGTCCATACCAAATCCAAATTGCATAGGGAAAATGTGTAGTACCACACCTGTTTTGAGAAAGGGCAGTTGGTAAACAAGTGGTCAATTGATTCCCTCCTCTTTTTTACAAAGACAACACCACTTGGGGCCTATGATAAATCTTTTTTGGAGAGTGTCCCATGTTGGCACCTTGCATCGAAGTATATTCCAGAATAAAAGTATAGACTTGGTTGGGCAATCAATACCCCACAAGGTCTTGTACCACCATTCCTTTTCCCCCACCTCTGTGGATGCCACAAGATAGGCATAACCAGCCTTGGGTGAGTATGAACTAGATTTCGAATGAACCCATACCAACCTATCATCATGTTCTTTTAAGCGCACCCGAGTATTTTCCAGCTTCTGGATATAAGGCTTCCATTCCCCTTCCCAATCAGGAGTCGAACCAATCTCCTTCGCCACTTTCCAACCTTGGGTCCATAGGTTGGTTCTGCCAGGGAAAGCAATCTGATCAAGGGTGTAGTGTCCTCTTTGTGTGATTATTTCCTTGAGTCCATCAGATAAAGAGTAATGTTCGTTGCAGCCCACCCACGGGTCCAAGCCAATTTTACATTGCTTCTCGTTTCCAATATTCCAAGCCAAGCCGTGGCCGATCAAATTGAAGACTTTTATAGAGGCTTTCCAGATGTTAGGCCTCTTAGTATCTTTAACCGGGATCCTTATCCAATCATCCAAAGGGACCGAATCAATATATTTCCTTTTAACAACCAAAGTCCACAAGTTATTTTCTGAAATAATTCTCCATATAGACTATGCTGCCAACATTGAAGCAAATTTATTTAGATGTTTGATGCCCCACCCCCCCACTCTTTGGGTTTTGCAATTGAACTCCAGGCCACCCATGGAAGGAATTTTTTGTCCTCCTTCCCCGACCAAAGGAAATTACTGCAGATGCTTCTGATTTTGTTAAGAATGCCGATAGGTACCCACGCCAAGCTGATCCAATACACAGGGATAGCAAGTAAGACTGATTTGATTAGAACCAGCGTCCCTTGCTCTGGAGAGCCTCTTGTGACTCTATGAATTGATTGTTCTCTCAATCTTAGAAACAAGCCAAAACCAATCCTGTTTATGGTACCCATCAGGGTTCAAAAGGAAACCCAAGTATTTGATGCTTGCTTCCAACGAAGCCTGATGGAAAGGGAGAAAATCAAGAACCCATACCAGATCGGCCTTTGGAATACCTTCATATGAAAGGGATGATTTTTGGTTGTTGATTGCAAGTTCGGTGGCCTTCATAAAAAGGTCTAGAATGGACTTTAGGATTCCGATCTCCCCTTTATTGCCTCTGCTGAATAATAAAATATCATCCACAAAAAGGTGTGTAACACAAAGGTTAGGAGCCACTTCAATGCCCCTCAAAGTAACTTCACGTCTGGCCTGGTGGATAAGTTGACTAAGACCTTTTGCCGCCAGAAGAAGAAAAGGGGAGACAGAGGGACCCTGTCTCAAGCCCCTTTGATTTGAAAAAAAATTGTGAAGCTGCTCCATTAATAAGAACATCAAAAGAAATATTAGTGAGACAGCTCATTACCCAATTAATAAAATCAATATGGAACTCCAAATGGGTTAATAACATCCTCATATAGTGCCAATTTATCCTGTCATAGGCTTTGGAGAGATCAATCTCGATAACCATACATTTCTTACAAGATAGTTTGATACTGTGAAGGGAGCCACCCCAATGGCTTCATGAATTTGTCTGCCATCTAGAAAGCCAAATTGTTCCCGAGAAATGGAGGATGAGAGAATAGGCTTCAGGCAGTTGGCAATGGTTTTGGATATAATTTTATAAATGCAATAACAAAGGGTGATAGGATGGAAATCATCAAAAGATGATGGAGAATTACATTTAGGAATGAGAGCCAAAAAAGTGGATTTTATGGGGTCATGGATGACTCCTTGCACTCTGGATTCCTCCACAACGTTGGTGATGGCGGACCCCATAAGTTCAAAAAAAATGTTGGACGAATTCCACTGTCCAACCATCCGGCCCAGGGCTTTTATCCGCTTGCATAGATTTAATAATGAGTTCAATCTCCTTCTTTTCCACCGGAGCTAGAAGAAGGTTGTCACATGCCTCATCTGCATATCGTGGAAAAAGTTGAGCCACCTGGATTATTTTCCTGATATTAACATCATTTTGAGCTGAGTAGAGATTTTTGAAATGATTTTTACCCAACGTGGAGATATCTTTGAATTAATTCACCTTGGTCCCCTCAGAGTTCTCCATCTCCCATATAGTATTGGTATTTTTCTGACCTTTTGCATATTTATGAAAAAATTTGGTATTTTCATCCCCTACCTTCAACCAAATAGAACGACTCCGGAGTCGCCACATTTCTTCTCTGTCCCTGAGAAGTTTCCTCCTGTTAGTCTCCAACTCCTTGATCCTATTTCTAGCCTCCTCATCCACGAAGCTTCGGTCCCCATTTCTATACAGAACCCCCAATGTTTCATTGATTTGGTTAATAGATTCCACATCTTTCAGGGCCTTTTCCTTAGCCCAGTTGATGGTGGCCTTTTTGATGATTTTCAATTTTTCTATGAGGAGCTGAGCATGTGAAAGTCTAGCCTCATTCGGAGAAAGACTCCACATGTCAGCCACTAAAGTGTTATAATCCTCCTCCTTTAGCCAGCTAGAGTTAAATTTGAAAGGGGCAAGAGGTTTTCTGAAGGGGCCTTTGAGCTCTAAGAGAATAGGGGAGTGATCCGAAATCCCCCCCACAATCAATTGAGGACTTTTCATAAAATATTTACATTTTAAGGCGTTCCAGAAAGAGGTCCTCTCCACACACGGGCCATAAATGTTGATCATCGTGAAAATAGATCCGAGTTCCATGGAGAAGGCCTCCACCCCGATCACTGAATCCAAAGTCCAGTAGTTAACCAAATTGATCGAGTTGTTTTTGAGCCCAATCATCATCCCCCCAGAGAGGCCCCTTACATATGAGGAAATGAAGGTCCAATGTGGGAGAAAAGAGGATATAAAGAGTGTGATCTGTGCCCCAGAACCTAAATTCTCCTGGAGCAGGATTATATCAGGATGGTGTAAATTTACAAGGCTTTTGAAAGCAAGTATTTTGGGTTCACTTGCTAACCCCCGACAATTGAAAGAGAGCATAATCATTTAGAAACCATAACCGGGGTAATCGTGGCTCTAAGCGCCCCTTTTAGGGATAATTGTTTTCCATCCACGATATCAATCATGGCCTTAATTTGGGCTTTGGAAAGATCGGTCTTCCTACTCCTAAGTTTTTTTCCTTTCTCCACTAAAGTTGTCTTTCCCAATCCCTCGAACAATTCTTTTTCTAATAGCTTCTTCTCCCTCGGTCTCAGATTATAGGGAACAATATCAATGGATAGGTTAGGGTTAGTGGTAATAATACTATCCATTGCCAAAGACAAATTTTTAATGCTCATATATTGAGAGGAAATGAGCCTGGAGGGACCAGGCTTATCATAACAATTGTGCAGTAGATCAAAATAGTTTAAAATAGGAGAGGAGGGGCAAGGGTGTGTACTCGCTAAATTCGATGCTGGATCAGCAAGGATAGTGCACGACTCCTCCGTGACCACATCCACATCCAATTCCATTTGTGCCACAGTCTTTGGAACCTATGTTAATGTCCCTTGATGTGATGTCTGCCGCTGAGACCTGTACAACCACTGTGCCCTCCGGAGTCGTGGCTCCCATCGGATGTTGTCCCGGCTGAGACTCAGGAGCCCCATCTGCCTCCTTTACCTCATCAGGTGGACCAGCCTTGTCCATAACCCCCTGTCTAGCCCTGCCAAGTTGTGGAGGACCCCTTTTAAGTTTTCGACTCTTCTTGAAACCCAGGGGGCAGTCACGGGCCAGGTGGCCCAAAGTGTGGCAACGATGTCAATGAAAAGGTAGGTGTTCATAATCAATTGGCTGCTCAATTGCATGACCATCAGCATTCAGGATAATCTTCCCTATTAGCCCTTCCCTAGGAGCCAGTCGAACTAAATTCCCGCAGTGTGCCTGGCCTTGGATTCCAAAAATGACATGTCTGCATCCAGTAAAGTCCCCAGACTGTTTCCAATTGTCTGAAACACTTCCAATAACCAGAAATGTGGAGGTAAATTCGGCAGCCACACCCACACTGGTATATCGTCCATTCTTTCCCTGTTAGCATCAAACATGGGCGTCCACCATTTGAATAGTATGGGGGCAACAAAAAACCCCCATTGTCATGCCAAAACCCACTCAAGCATTTCAATTTTATTAAACGTAACCATGAAACAAACTTTAGACAGAGTTATAACCTCCGCCCTGCCTGAAGGTGCTTCCGCCTAGTTTTTGTGGATCCAATCTGTAATGTAATTTGCCGCAAACACCTTACCTCTGGCCATGCCCACCAAAATTAATTTGGACACTGCCACGACACTATCAAACTGTAAGTCCACTCCAAAGATCAAGTTTGGACACTCCAAAATCTCCTTAATCGTCTTCCCCATTTTTATTTTGTTCCCTTTTTGTTGATCAATTTTCACCAAAAATTTCGATGACCGCGCACCTCCTCCGAATGAATTACCTTTTGAACGACCACCTGCAATCCCATGATGGCCCAGACCGATCCCTCGCACGACTAGATCTTGACTAGACTATGATCCCTTCTGAGCACGACCCGAGCTGAGACCTTCCCATATGTTAGGGTTTTCATTCTCCAGTTGCCTAGCCTCACTAAGCCCGACACCTCCCTTAAGGTCCAAAAAATCCCCACTCAAACCCCCGAGAGAAAAGCTGCCAAAACTCCCACAGAGCCCCAATCCGGCCTATTTAGTCCCACAGACCCCAAAGGAACCGACACCTCACAATCCAACTAAGGATTCGAGTCAGAGATCTGTGCGGTCTCCGTAGGAATAGCTAGAGGGTTAGAGCTGCATGAGGTGACACCTGCCTTCGCACCCTCAATACCAGCCCTGATGAGGATGTCCTCCAAGCCCCCAGAAAATTAGTGTTAGCGGTGAGATTTTGGCCCCAGATACCCTTGAGAAGCAATTAAGGGAACGACAGTAGAATGAGGCAGACCCAGATCAAGGGGTTTGTGCACAGGTTGAAGACCAGTCCTCTCCACCGACCGCCGACACAGGACAGAGAAATCAAACTTCTTTATGGATGCGAAACCGACCGCTGGATTTTCTAAGACATTAGCCACCTCCGGTTTGGCTTCATGTGACCGAGAGGGGAGGGAGACCTTGGCCAGGTTAGGACTCGTGGGTTCAAGACCCCAAATAGACAATATGTCCTCAGCCTCAGGTTCCACATCGACATACTCCTTATCATGCCCCATAGTTTAGTGACCAACTGAAGGAATTGAAAAAAAAAACCCTGGCTGGAAACCCCAACCACAACCACCTGAGAATCCGGTAGACAAAGACAACCCACAACGAAAAAACCGGGCTTAAAATAGAAAGAGACAACTGACCCGAAACGACCAAAAACCCCCGACAAAAAGGGTCACAGTAAATAGTATAAAACCCCCCAGGAACCCCCACCCGCAATGGGCCCGAAAAAACCTTCAAAAGTCTAACATATACCCTTAAAACAGCGAGTAGAAACACATACGAGAATAAAACCCAGAAAAGTGGATTTACCTCCCCCATGAATGTAGACAAGAATGGTCGTACAACTTGAGAAAAGCATCACTGTGGACAGAAGGGAGGAAGCCAGACAGTAAATCTCCACAACAACACGGTCGTCCGCTGCCAAGACCGTCAGAAAACAAGTAAACCACGACTGTAAGAACCGTCATAGTAGGAGCTAGGGTAAAAAGATGTAACCCGCAAAGACCACTAGGATTAGAATCCCCACCGAGAAATCCGCTCGCCAAAAAAAGAGTGAAAAAAGAACCCTCGTCACGAGATGGAAGGGTTTAAAAAACATCGCGGGTCACGTGCATACATGCCAAGTGTAGACAGGGATGGTAAGTCAAAGAATCCGATAAGAGTTGGCCTGTTCAGCCAACCGCATATGTCCCGCATGCAAGGGCCATGGGTCACCTTGCCAAGGTGCCAAAAGAGGAACCAATCGCAGGAAAGCAGTGTGTCATGTGGTTAGAGTTACAACTACCGCCATTGTCAAAGCGCCACCAGAGCTTCCTTCGGTCTCCCGCTCCCCATCCATATTAGTTAATGTATTAAATAAATAAATAAATAATTTTATTTCATTAATTATTAATTATTAATTAATAAATAAATAATAATAATAATTAACTAATTATTATTATTATTTGTGAATATTGTTTTATTAATATAAATATTATTAAGGCGTAGTCTAACTTATAGAGGAAATAGTTTTTTTCATTGGAATTCATTAGAATTTAGCAATACAATTTCAAAATTTTTTATTGTGTAAAATACATTTTTGAAAGCATAAATGGATTCAACATCTTGAAAAAACCCCTGGGCACACGAATTATGCATATTAAACAATTTAAAATCAAGTTTTTAAAAATATATGTCAGATTTTGATTAAAATTAACCAGAAAAATGGTTTTGAAAAAGGTCATTTTGTGACTACGCCTATTGTTAATTAATTAAACAATTCATTTTTATTTCATTCATTATTAATTAATTAATTATTAATATTTCATTCATTAATTATTAATAATTAATTAATAAATAATAATAATAGTTATTTAAATATTATTATTATTATTATTATTTATTAATTAATATAAATATTTTTATAAAAATCTTCGAAAAAATCACATTATCATAAAAAGGGCCCAACGCATTTCGAAGTACCCAGTGTAGTTCAACATTTACTTGATGATGAACTACACTGGGTAGTTTGAAAAGCGTTGGGCCCTTTTCATGATAATGTGATTTTTTCCGAAAGATTTTTATAAACATATGTGGATCACATAAGTTTACACTCTCAAATATACATATTGTTTTTTCCCTCGATTGGGGTGGCCAAACCACAATCGATGGGCCTTGGTATCCCCACCCCAACGAGTTGTGATACATACGTGGATTAAAGAGAGTAGGTGGGTGCACTTTGCCCGTTAAAGGAAGTCTCTAGAGACATAAAGAGTATATTTCCTGCCAGGACGAAGGAAGCTTTGAGTTTGCTTGTGGTGGGCGATGAGAAAAAACGATGAGCAAGGTTAGGGTGATAGTTGCACTTATTGGTAAGGTCTGAGGCAAAAGCTAAAACACCGAGGTAGTAGGGAGCTAGCTGCTGCAATCAACAACCCCTGTGTGTGGTTTTATGCTGATGACTGTATGGGTTCCAGGTAGTTCCGAGGACTTTGAGTTAGTTTCTGTCTGCTTTCTCTCTGGGTTAAGACTTCTTCACTCGTTGGCTTCTCTCCTTATGCACTGGTGGAAATATTTCAGCAAGCGTGTTTGGGTAACACATCTCTTAGGTTGGTGTTTGCTGGTTATATGTGATTACATTTCTGTTGTTTTCGTTTTGGATTTTGTTCAAGTGAGAAGGTGGCCATGCTGGGCTAAGACATTCGTCTGCAAGGGTAGTAAAACTGGGATTTGCGTCGATAGGCACTCGAGTTATTGTGGGTGTGAAGTATTTGATAATACCTATAGGGTGTCTCAGAGCCCTGGAAGAAGAAATTGGCACCTCCAGTGTTGGAATTAAGATCAATTGTACTCGTCTCTTGTGTCAAAGGTCCCAATTGGCCTAGGGGAAAAGGAAAATTAGGTTCTTGGGGGGGAGATATATCTGGTCTTTGTGATTCAAGACAACTCGGGTGTCAAGCTAGGTGGTCCCCAGTGGCTTGGGAAATCCCCTGTGCTAGATTATGGGGAGTCTACTGTTAGGTTTCAGGGGTTACGCGCCTGTGAAGGGTTTAATTATCCATGTTGTGTTGGGAGGTTCGGGGCTGTCTAGTCTTGGTATGGTGGAGCTGAACCCATAAACCCTGGGTTTTCTATAGTCTTGTGGTGGGTATTTGGGACTGTGTTGTGTTGTGGTGAGCTAAAGTGACTGTTAGATTGGGGTCTTGGTCTACTTGAAATTATTCTAGTGATTGCAGGAATGCTACGACAGAGAGGTTGACCCTGTCGTGGGGGTAGCTACCACCGCCACATAGCGGGAAAAAGGGAAGGAGCCTCTTCCTCTAGTGAGGCTCATTCAACTAGCTTGGAAAGGGAGGAGGATTTAGCACAGAACCCTACGCCACCTCCCGGTCGAGCTGTTCAGGCTGCCTCCCTAGAAACAATTGTCGTGCAATTGAGAGGGATCCATGCCAACTTGGATATCCTCTGTGATCATCAGTACGAGGATTGTACTGAGAATATGGCCTATTGGAATGATATTTAGTTCACTCAAGAGGAAATCTTGGAATGATTGGAAAACATTCGTAGAAGCCAACGAAGAACAAATGAACGGCTGCATGAGATTGAAGCACACAAACTTGGTTAACTTAGAATTCAAATTGGTCTAGTTAACCCCTACACATTCTAAATCAAATATATAAATGGTATATGGGCTTGTTTGGTATTGAAATGGTTGAGTTGTACACTGACTCAATTGGTTTGGTACAAAATTGGTTGAGTTGTATCCTTTAGGTATGTGAAGCATATTTTGAGGGTAAACTTAAAAAGAAAAGAAAAACTCACCTTATATCTAATTTAATAGAGGGGTGAAACATTATTATCGGTTGAAACAACACTTAGATGGTACAAGAGGTCAAATTTCCCCATGTGAAGCACCAACAAAAAATAATTCCAATTAGAATTGCAAAATCAATTTGAGAATTTTTAAGAGGACAAGGCTAGGCCAAAAGAGGTAGATGCTTAAATAGGGAGGAAGAGAGAACTTTCCATGATGAGGGGATCCAAGGAAAATATTATTTTTGACTTTGAAGACTCTTCCTCTATCCTTGTAGCATGTTAGAAATGAATTTAACTCAGAAACAGATTACAGAAAAACACACATAAAAATCATACTCAAAATATTGGCGGAAAGGAGGCTTCAGCCTCATGTATTCTCATCATTCTCTCTTATTAAAAGAATTTAGTTTACAATTTAAATAGATGAGAGAAAATGTCTAAGATAGTCCGTGCTATCTTAGACTCCTTTGGTTGAGATAAATTCTCACCAAAAACCCACCAAGATAGGAGTTACTAAACAAACTCCAATATTTGAGGAACAACCCAAGAGTTAGGCACATATTCCTAACTTGGAATATTTAGACCACTAATTTACGGTGAGCCTCAAGCCATTTCCCCTTCAATGAAAAATCCAAAATAAGAATGAGGAATCATCTTCCAAGTTCTCATTTTGATCCTAAAAAACATTACCTGAAAAACCGCCAAAGCTGGATGCTGAAAATCTGCAATCTGAAGGGACCATGAGTCAGCTGTATGTCTGATTCATCTCTGAATTTCTCTTGAAAAATCCATCAAGTTCCAAATTGAAAAAGGATCCATCTGTCCTTTGCATGAAATCAACATCCTTTGTCCACTGACAAAATTTTTTCAAAGCCCACTGGCTGATGATGTCAAAAAACAACTCACTGTTTCTTTTGCTGTGTTGAAAATTTTTCACTGCTTCTTTGTTGTCGACTGCCCACTGGAAAATTTTTTGATGCCCACTGCCAAATGTGTTGATGCCCACTGGCTGTTGAAGATGCCCACTGGCTTCTTTTGCTGGTTTTGTCGAGACTTTCAGTCTGACAACCACTATCAATTTCATTGACATTTTCCCCCCTTTGTCAGCTGAAAGGAGAGACACTTCTCTGGAAAGTTTCCTGTACCCCCCTCAGGTGTAGGAGTTTACACTGGTGTACTCCCCTGTTCAACTACATGAGAGTACCATCATCTCTTCATTGTTGGCTGCACTATGTGTGATTGTAGTCGGTTGTAGAACTGAGACAATCTTTTGACTGTGGATGACCATTTCCAAGGATCGATCCATTCATAATGTATCTTCAATCTGGATGTTTGTCGTTGTTTGCGACATTTCTCTGAGGAATGATTGGGCTTGTCACAATGGTGACAAGGATGGAGATCAAAACACTGATCTTCCATATGATTGGTTCTTTGACAATGAGAAAATTTCGGCTGGAATTCAAATTCAGGTTGCGTGCAATTCTGTTTGTCTGCAACTTTGGTTTGCGTGCATTGCTGGTTGTATGCAAGGTTCTCAGAACTTGCTGAGGTGAGTTGTGCAAGAAATCCTGCACTGATGAAATTAATTGGCTTGGAATAATCTGGGATACTCAAGCTGGTGTCATCATTGGCATATCCTAAGCCACGTCGATTCTTGTTATTTTGAATTTCTACCCATGGCTTGATGATGGGCTTGGAAGAAATTGGAACTGGAACAACTTCGACACTTGAAGTTGTTTGAATGAATGACTTATCATCTGGATGGTTCAAAAACTTAAAAGTATCACGCTTTTCTTGCAATTCAATCCTTTGAAGTTGCGACTCGAGTTGAAGAAACTCAATAGTTTCATGTGTTTGGTGTAGATGCCGTGAAAGATCAGCAAGAGTTTCTTTGCTGACTTGCACCATGTCTTCATCACTTGAGATGATAAAACTGTGAAGAATGTTTAACAACTGAATATGTTGCACCATCTGAATTTTCTCACTTGAAATCAGGCTCTCTTGTCGGAGATGTCATGCTTTGAATTGTTTCACTTGATATCGGTACTTGAATGGCAGGCTTGCTTTCTATGTGGCTTGAATGGCACGCTCGCTTGATTTTTTGCTTATTGTGCTTGCTTGGAACACTTGCTAGAATTGTAGAATTTTCTTGCCTAAACTCTGGAATTCACGCTCGCTTGATGATGATCGCGTTTGTTTAAGCACTCACTTGACTTACTTGATGACTTCACGCTCACTTGAATGAATAGCCACGCTCGCTTGATGTCAATCTCAACTTGCTTGATTGGTGTTAGAGTTGAACTTGTTTGTTTTGTTTGATGGTTGCTGTAATGAACTTTCACGCTGGCTCGCTTGATGGTTTGATATTTGTACTGAATTGATGCAAATTGCTTCAATGAATACTCATGCTCGCTTGCAGGAGATGTAAACTTGTTGCTTGTTTGATTCAGAAATTCGTGCACTCACTTGATTTTGCATAAAGGAAGGGTGTCAAACACTGTCGACAATGCACCCAAGAAAGCTTACAATGATTTTAATGATTCACTTGTTCTCTTAAAAATTCATTAACAATGAATTTTCAAAGATTTACTTAAAACAATGAATTTGATTACAAGTTCTGAAATGGATTTCCAAGAACGATGATGTAGATTTTGCTTTAAAATGCATTAACTTGACTAAATGAATTTGATTGTTGATGTAGAATGCTGATGCATACAATCTTTGATTATATATTGTAGTGGCATAAATGCATGTGTTGATCTTGCAGCTATTTCGTTACATGTGTTGTGCTTGCTGATATTGAACTTTATGTATGCAATATTAAATGAAATTATTGATGTGTCACAACTAGACACAAATCAAAAAGCAACAACATGAAGCCATAAAAATACTCGCCATTACAAACACACATGGTGTACCTAAGATCCCCTTATTCAATTTCGGGCAGATCTAGGACACAATCACCAAAAAAATGATATTTTTATTAAGTATTGAGTACATAAAAAATCTCCACCTTCAAGTAATGAAAATGCCAAGCTCACAACCCTTGGAAGCAATTTGTCTTCAAAATCTAGATATTCACCAACTCAATCTCTCTCAAAGTAAAACAATACTTTGAATTACAACAATGGCTTTCCCTTATCACTCCAAATTTACAAAATATGCACCTTATTACTCCCAAAATTACAAAAATAATTTCACTTAAAAAAAAACTCTCACTCCACCTTTTTTGTTTTTGTTGTTTAAAACAAACTTATCTCTCCAAATTACAAAACTTTGAAACATCAAACTTATTACTCCAAAAAAAATTTTACAAATACTCCTTATTACGCCAAAAAAACAAACCTTTATAATTCACCTTTACATACTCCCATTTTTCAAATTGATTTAAAAACATGTATGAAGTCACTTAAAAAAAAAAGAAAAAAGAAAAAAGAAAAAAGAAAAGAATGGTTGTTTCAGATTTAAAGCACACTTAAATCACACTTAAAGCACACTTTTTTTGGATTATGTAAAGCACACCTTAAAAAATTTGTGGGAATGTCAAAAGTCACGTAGTCATGTGCAGGCTTCAAATCTGTAGTTGTAGAAGCCAGATCTCAATTTCTCAATCTTCTCTTTTCTCAGCGATCGTAAGTTGAAGATTCAAGCCATTTCTATGAGAAATCGATTTCTCCGAAAAATTCTCTCCGAGTTTCGAACGCCCAACCTGTGTCTGCAATGTCTGGGAGTGTAAATTTTGGTGTTGTGGCCTTACTGGAATGTGGGAGCAGCGATTCGAAGAAAACCTCGTCATATGGTATGAAAGTTACCTTGGCCCAGATGCTCCGAGGCGGTGTGATCGTCAATGTGAATAATCCCAGGTAGGCCCGAATCAATGCTCGAGAGGATGTGCAAAGGATTCAATGGGAGCTTCTAGAGATTGAGATATCAAACTAGATGCATAATTTAAAAGTGGCAGTGAATGTCTTCATGTCCAGTGAATGAATACTCTGTGACATGGTCTTTGTTGATCTTCCTTCGGTTTCCGAGAGCTGCTTTGGGGAACTCACAAGAGGGGTTATGATCCAATTCTTCAATTTCAGTGAAGCCGTTGCAATTAGTCGGAGGTCTCCTAAAAATATTTTCAAGCATGTCCACCTTGAGGACATAAAGTCACATACATGTCCAGAATTTTGAAAAACATTACCAGCAGAGGGCGAAGCTGGGTGGCCCACCTCGAGGATATGGGCTTCAAGACGAATACGCTGGCTCAATTCCATTGTCTCAGCAATCTCACGAATCTGAGGATTTTGAAACTAAACTCAAAAGAACATCAATTTCTGTAGAGGAACTAAACTTACTATGCACATTGGGAGATCCGGACTACGAGGGTGGGACTGCAATGCAGCGGATTTTTCTACGACCTAGATCTCCTTCTCTCCAACGAGCTCCTTCACATGCAAACCAAATCTTTGTTGCGCCCCTACAACAACCCACGCTACTGCTCCTTTGTTTTATCACGTGTTCCTCGAGATCGATCACACAGATTGCACATTCATCTCGGAATACGAACAGGCCATCATAGCACTCGACAGCTCGACTACACAGCGCTCCTGTACTTCTCTCAAAATTTTCAATTGAACAAATCCACAACATCTTTTTCACACAGTTATACCCATTCTGCAGCAATTAGTCGCAGCTTCTCTTCAAACCTCACATACACCTAGAATTTTCGTACGCTCTAATACCACATGTTAGAAATGAATTTAACTCAGAAACAGATTACAGAAAAACACACATAAAAATCATACTCAAAATATTGGCGGAAAGGAGGCTTTAGCCTCATGTATTCTCATCATTCTCTCTTATTAAAAGAATTTAGTTTACAATTTAAATAGACGAGAGAAAATGTCGAAGATAGTCCGTGCTATCTTAGACTCCTTTGGTTGAGATAATGTCTCACCAAAAACCCACCAAGATAGGAGTTACTAAACAAACTCCAATATTTGAGGAACAACCCAAGAGTTAGGCACATATTCCTAACTTGGAATATTTAATTAATTAATTTATTATTTTGGATTTATTATTGTTATTTGAGAGAGGCTAACATAGCAATGTTAGGGAGTCCTTTTTTTTATGTTTCTCTCATGAAAAGTGACCTAAAAAGAAGAATAACACTCAAATTTATTTTAATACATCACCCCCCACATTGGCAAGTGCTAATGCCTCTTATTCTCAGCCAAGTTAGACTCAACCCACTTGAAATGACCATTGGAAGAGGCAATAAAATAATTTTCTTGTGAATACATTCATTAGATAATGGCATGATGTAGATATATCTTTCAATGCTACTTTCTCACCTTATTACCAACATACGTGGGATTCTAACGGTTGTTGTTGATAAGGGGTTTGGTATGCATAATCTGAGGGGGTCATTTTCACACAAATAAGTTTTGTCCATGGATGAATATATGAATTATTATAAAGGGTCATGGGACAAAATAAGATGTACTATTATGCCAATTTGATAGATTGATGGAAGGCACTGCATTATTAATTTTTCATCAAATTCCAAAAGGGAACCATGTTTTTGAAATTGATGGATACATTCGATAAGGTGAAATATTACAATTTTTTTTATTTTAAGTGGATGATATTGTTTTGGGTGGCATATGTTCATATAGTCAAATAAAATGCATACACCTATGTTTTTGTAGGTAGGATGTTTGTTGAAAATGATTTTTATGATGTCAAAGGTTGTCCAAATGGAGGAAATTACATATTCAAATAGAACATTCCAAGAAATTTCCAACAAAATATGGAACTCCCTCTAATTCCATAGGAATGAGGATATTTGAAATATTTTATCAAGAGATTGACCCAACCAAAGTACATGTAGGCCCAAATGGGATACCCTATATTTGAAATATTGTTTACCTCAATTACCTAACTCAAATGGGAGCATAGGATATATGGTTGGAAATATTATTTTAATACCTTTGCAACAATATATTTCACACATTCTAACTCCTCACGGTGTAGGATAAATGAAGTTTTTAATATTCACTATACATTCTACCAATTACTCCAATATACCCAACCAATGGACAAGTTCGCCCTAACACAACTTCCAAATGCACTATAAATAGGTATGAGAAGGATCATTTTGAACCACTCGACTCAAGAATTTAGTTATTTGTTTAGGAGAGTGAAGGAGTAGGTCCAAAGTTCATACCTTATGAGTCAAGAATAAGTGAAGTAAAGCCGAGTTGAAGTAGATTTATGTGGAAGGGTTTTGGCACATCTTTTGAAGGGTTTTCAACAATTTCCTTGTGAAGGGTTTTTAGTTTGTTTTGAGTTTTTTTTTTGAGGGTTGAGTACATATGTCTTTGAAGGCCAAGTAGGTCTAGTTCCGGGGAGGAGAAAGTTCAGCTTCATTCTTGTCTTAAGGGCCAAATTTTGTCCTTATATAGGCCGACTTGTAGTTTTGATTTGAGGGCCGAGTTCTATCCCTGTGAAGGTTGAGTTTCAGGGTTTTGTACTACTATTTGAAGGTCGATTTCCAGGGGATGAGTTCTACTATTTGAAGGATAAGTTTTTTCTATTTGAAAATATAGTTAATGCTTGGTTTGAAGGCTAAGTTCAGGCCTAATTTGAAGTCCAAGTTTTGGTGTATTAAAGGCCAAGTTCAGGTTGGAGCCTGCAATTGCTGTTACTTGGTGCTTACTAAGTATTCTTGTCCTCATATTATTGATAGGTTGGAGCTTGAAATTTTTGTAAGTTGGTGCTTATAGAGGATTGGTTTCCTCACAAGAGATTGTAATAAATTAAAGATTGTTTTCAAGTATTCTTCTTCAAATTTTGATTTTCACTTCAATATCTATGTTCATACATTGTGGATGATTGATTATGTGATGAGAATTTAGTTTCAAGATTAACTAAGTGATTTTTTTTCAAAAGTAACGAAATAATGGCTAACTTGCCCCTTTGAGTATTTCAAAAAATTAGTATTAGATTTGACTTCCTCAAGAAAAATATAATAGCTGGAAGAAGATATTACAAGGGGCTATGGCTAGTTGAGAAGCATTAATCAAAATTCCTTTCTTTAATGGAAGAAATGTTGTCTTTTGTAAGATAAGAATGAGAACACAATTGATGTCTCTTGTTGTTGAAGTTTTTCAATATGTTATAGATGGACATAAGGTCCCATACTTTCCTCCAACTAATTATGATGGTAGAAATGATTATGTATCAAATGAAAAAGCTACGAACTCTATTTTAAGTTGCTTTTCGGATTCAAAATTTGTTAAATTTATGTAATGTGAATCAACTAATGATATGTGGGACAAGCTTATAAGAAAATATGAAGGAAATGAAAAATTAAAGAAGGCAATACTTCACATTTTTCAGAGACAATTTGAAAGCCTGAAAATGAATGATGAAGAAGGTGTTGTTGCTTATTTTATTTGAGTAGATGAAGTGGTTAATTCTCTCAAAGGATCTAGTGACGAAGTTAAAGAAACAACAATTGTTCATTTTTTTTTTTTAGGTCTCTTTCTCTATGTTTTCATGCCAAGGTATTTGCTATAGAAGAATTAAGAGATTTGGAGAATATGAAAATGAGTGAGCTCTGCGGAATTATCACTTCATACAAAATGAGGATGAGAATCTCATCAAATAAGGAATTAGCATTTAAAGCATATAAGAAGTCAAGAAAATGAAATTTTGATGACTATAACAATGATGAATCTGATACAAAAATGTATCATTTAGTCAGAAAAATTATAAAGAGAAAATCCAAATTCAAAGGTAAGTTACCTCTCATTCATTTTCACTGTGGTAAGATAGGATATTTTGTTGCTAAGTTTCCTTACAGGGAAGCTAGTGATGATGAAGAAGAACCCAAAAAAAGGATCTTCAAAGGAAAATATTTGAAAAAGAAAAATATCTATTCCAAAGAGGATAATGATTCTTTAGAAGAAGAAGAATATGATTCCGATGATGATAGAAGAGAGATCCTAGTTTTAGCCATAAATGAGGAATCCAACATAAACAAATTAGAGGATAAAACTGAAAAAGCAGAAGGAGGAATTTTTGAAGGCATAATCAGTGCATTAGAAGAAATTTATAACCTTAGGAAGAAGAACAAGAGACTATCCAAGGAAATCATGTTCATCAAGACTGAAAGAGAGGAAGGACAAAGAGTGGAAGAAATATTGAACAATTGAATAAAATAAAAGGAAGAAAATTGTAAAAATATTGAAGCAGAAATTGTCTCCTAAAGGAAAGATCTAGACGAACTTAACAAAAAAATGAAAAACTATCAAACCATGGATGCTATTCTCAGTAGTCAAAGATCACCATATGAGAAGTCCAGTCTTGGTTATATGGGTGAGACCTAATACAAATAATATGAAAACACCAAGTCACTAGGTAAGAGAATTAAATAAAAAATCTCTAATCTCAACAAGAACAAGGATAGGAGATGGGAGGATTCTAGAAACATTTCCATACAAAATACTATATTGATGCTCTCAAGGGGTGAATTCACAATGCAGGAAATAATAAGATAAGGGACAATGAATAAAAAAGATTTGGATCATCTCCAAATCAGATTAGGTTTAGAAGAACTATTCCATAAAGGCAACCATACTTGGCCAAGTATCAAACAAATTTTTTGGGTCATTGTTTCTCATTCAAAAATTTGGCCATCAAGTAGGAGATTGTAAATAGTATATGCAAAATGATTATGAAATAGATTCTCATAAAACCTATAAAATTAAGATTTTATACATTAGAATAAGATATATTATTGATAAAAAAATAACAATTCATTTGTACCATTATCTAAGTATAGTATATAGTTTTATAGATGCAACAATTTTGGACATGTGGCATGAGACTGTCCTACAAGATCAGGAGAAGGGTTTTGGAAGAGAAAATAATAACCATCAACGGAAAAATATAGACTACTTATATATGCTTGAAACAATCAAAGCTATCCGTTCATTGATAGTGGGTGCTCTAGACACATGACCAAATATCAAAATAAATTTATTATTCTAAGAGAAGAAAAAGGACAAAATGTGTCTTCTAGAGGCAATGGTTTTGCAAGAATTGCTAGAAGAGGTACCGTAATCCTTGACAATGGTAAGAATAAAGCACAAAATGTTTGTTCATTGAAGGACTCAAACATAATATTTTAAATGTTAGCTACATGTGTGATCAAAGTTATGATCTCACTTTTTTTGCTAAAGATTGTGAAATAAGGAAGGCTAATTCAGGAAAATTAGTGGGAAAAGCAATAAGGCCTCTAGACAATGTTTATATTATTGATTAAATTTAAGGATAGAAATGCTACATTATCCAAACATATGAGGGTTGGTTATGGCATAAAAGGATAGAAACTTGAGCTTTGATAGTTTGATAAAAATCAATAGAAGGTAAGCAGTGAGAGATATGCCTAAAATATCAAAACCAACAACCACTATCACTAAACCTTTCCAACATGATAAACAAGAAAGAGTGAGATTTAAGTCAAAAGAGTGCTAGACATCAAGGCCTCTAGATATTGTTCACACATATATATGCGTACCAACAGGATGTTAGAAAATTAAATATTACAGAGCAATGAGACACATAAAATATGCGGAAAATACAAGCACACAAAACACATAAAACCAGAGAGACACAGATATACGTGGTTCACCCAGTTTGGGCTACGTCCACCCCGAACAGCCAGTCCTTCCTTTATATTATCCAACAAAAATGAAGAGACAAAACCTACAGCAGATCCGCTGCAATATCCTCTGTTCTCTCTCACAGTCTTCCTCTCTGTTTCTCGCTCTAATAATACACTCATAATACACAGCCGCAATACAATGCCCTCATATATACAAGGGGTTGCCTTCTAGGGCAAAAAAACCTAATCTAAACATAACTTCTATCGTCAGATCATTTGCCTAATGAACGGCCCAGATTGACTAGAAATTACTATACTTTTACAAGGAAATTTTACATCTGTTTTTAGCTTCGGGGGCGCTGCCCCCGAACCCCCACCAGGGGGGGGGGCAGCAGCGATTAAATTTCGGGCGGCATTGCCACCCCTTTTAAGGTGCAGGGGTCTAATGCTGTGATACAAAGTAAACAAGATAATCAGGCTCCACACCCAACACAAGACCACCAACCCTGCTAGGTGAATGGCCTCTTTTTGTTGTCTATTGATGATTATATAAGAATGGTTTGGGTTTCATTTCTTAAGGAAAAATCAAAAGCACTAGATATGTTCAAATCATTCAAATCCTTAGTTGAAAATAAAAATGATCTAAGGATTAAATCCCTAAGATCCAATAGAGGAGGTGAATTACCTCAAATGATTTTGATTAATTTTTTGGGAGCTAATATTAAAAATTAATAAAAAATGGACAGATGGGGTAAAATAAATGAAATTATTATAAAAAAATAAAAATAAAAATGCCATATGTTATAAAAGTAAATAAACGCCATTAATAGATATAAAAAAATATTATTTAAAAGTAAATAAAATATGTAAAATACTATTTAAAAAAATCAAAATAATAATTTAAATATTATAAATAAATAACTATTAATACAACTATTTATAATAGAAAATAAAGTAATAAAGATATACAAATTAAAGAAAACTAAAAATAGGTAAAAATTATAGCCTTTTATCATAAAAATATTATAAAATAATGAGAAAAAAATATTATAATAAAAATAAGCTATTGGAAAAATTAAAATGAGCTTAGAGGTAAAAAATAAAATAAATAAAGAAAGAGAGAAAAATAGAAATTGAACTCAGAGGAGGAATGTTTAGAGGAGAGAGCGGGAATCAAAATTTTATTGATTCTCTAATTATCATCTCTATTAATATTACTGGTGGCTCGTTTTCCTATTTCAATTGCTTCCTGAACTTTTTGCGCTGATAATGATAAATTTTATCAAGGACCGAAGCATCCTCAATACAAATATGATGCTTAGTTTTTGTTGAATGAATGCTCAACAAGAGTTAAAGAATAAGAGCGATTATGCCTAATGTCCGCTGCGTGCTCCCAAATTATATGCTTGATAGAACAACCTATCGCATCTTATTTCTTGTATTCTTGAATTTTTGTCTAGATTTTAATTTATTATATATTTTAGATTTAATATTTATATAATTATAATAGTTTTTATCTTTTTAAGGGTAGTTCACGGAAATTGGGTGGCCGCTACATCCATGGGAAAATCCAGGCAGATCAACCCGAAGGGATCTACCCACCGACCAAATAAGCAGGGCCTAACCCTAAGAGCATTGAGAATATTTGACCTTGTGACCTCCCAATTGGCAAAGTACTTAGCAATGGGAACTCGACCAACCGAGCTAACCCTTGGGGCTTATATAATTATAATTATAATATTTATTTAAATATTTAAATATTTATAATTTTTATATTTATATGATTATAAGAGTTATTTACATATTTATATTTTCATAATTTATATTATTATTGTTAATATTTAATCATTATTTGGTCCTTATTTCTTGTATTTTGTTAGTTTTTCTCCAACAAATAATTTCTTTGACTTTTGACTTAATAGACTCCTTCATCCCTTTGTATTCCCATGTTGGGTCAATTTTTCTTCATCTTTTCGTCTTGATGATGAACCACATTGGTTTGTTCGAAATGCGTTGGAAATCAATACTTTAATGTGATGGATCTGAAAGATAGTTTTGTAAAGATTATATTACTGACATATTTATCAAACCTTTACCCAGATAAATTTTTGAATATCTCAGACAAAAGTTGGTAGTGATCTTTCCTTTATATTAGTAACGGAATAGAAAACTTAGGGGGATCACCCTTTGCTATTGATGTTAAAGGGGAAAGAATGCAGACATCGAGAGTAACTAACAAGAAGTATGAAAAAAATGCATAAATGTGGAGTTTCTGTGAGAAGAAGTAGATATCAAAGTATTTTCATGAATAACAAAGGGGGAGAATGCTCAAAATGGTTGTTATTGATGTTGAAGGTTTCCAAAAGGAAAGAGGAAATTACATAGTCAAATATAATATTCCAATGGTATATGGCACTCCCTTTAATTCCATAGGAATGAGGAGATATGAAATATTTTTTCATGATGAACCAACCAAAGTACAAACATGCCCCATTTAAATACCATATATTTGAAGGAAGTTTTACCCCAATTGCGTACCTTAAATGGGAACATAAGATATATGGTTAGAAAGCTTATTATGATACATTTATAGTAATATATGTCACATATTCTAACTCATGGTTGAGGAGAAATGGATTTTTGAATATTCACTATGCATTATGTCAGTTGTGCTAGGTGGCCCAACCAGTCGAAAAATCAGCCCTAACCTCGCATCCAATCACACCATAAATAGGCGTAAGAAGGAGAATTTATAACCACTCGACTCAAGCATTTGGTTCTGTTTTTAGGAGAGCAGAGGATCAGTTCCAAATTTCATACCTCATCAACCAACAAAAAGTGAAGTGAAGCTAAGTTGAAGCAGCTTTTTGTGGAAGGGTTTTGGCACATATTTTGAATGATTTTTGGAATTGTGTTTGGGAAGGGTATGTGGTTTGTTTGAGGAATTTTCTTAAGGGTCGAGTATAGGTATATTTGAAGGATGAGTAGGCCAATTTTTGGTGAGGATAATTTTGAGCTTCAGGTCTATCTTGAGGGCCAAATTTTGTCCCTATAGAGGGAATTTTCAGATCTTTATTAAGACTAAGTTGTAGTTCTGATTTGAGGAATACGTTCTATCCCTGTGAAGGATTAATACTTCTATTTGAAGGTCAAGTTTAAGGGGACTAGTTTTTTTGTTTGAATTTTGAGTTATGATAATTAAATATCTAGTTGAGGCCTATTTTTAAGGCCAAGTCATGGTGTCTTGAAGGCCAAGTTCAAGCTTGATTTGAAGTCCAAGTTATGGCGTATTAAAAGATAAGTTTAGGTTGGAGATTGCAATTACTCTTAAGTTGATGCTTACTAAGGATTGGTGCCCTCATATTCTTGACAGGTTCAAAGCCTACAATTTTTGTAAGTTGGTTCTTACAAATAATTGGTGTCCTCATAAGAGATTCAAAATAAATTAAAGATTATTTTCAAGTATTTATTCTTCAAATTTTGATTTTCACTTTAATATCTATGTTCACACATCATGGATGATTATTCGGTTTCATTATTAAATACGTGAAATTTTTCAAAAGTAACGAAATACTTATTCAAACCCCTCTCTGAGTATTTCCAACAATTGGTATCAAATCTAACTTCTTCAAGAACATTCTAACAATAGAAAGAGGATCTTACAGGGGGCCATGGCTAGTTGAGAAACATCAATCAAAATTCCTTTATTTGTCTTGACAATGCTGGACCTACCAACGTTCAAAGGGGTCTCCCCAATATGCGTTCCCAATTATACCTCACACCGTTTGGTGTAGGATCCCCATATGAAATACGAATTGACTGCCTTCTACTTAAATATTTTCCTTCGATTTAGCTATCAACAAGAGAGAGAATTACATATGTTCCTTTGAAAAAATAAGCAAGTGTGCTTGGTGAATGTTTGGTTGAAGGTGCATCAATTTTCTTCTACTATGGAGGGAGAAGAATGTGAACCTCTACGAGAGAGGTAATAGTACCACCCTAGAAGAGACGCACACAAATGAGAAATATTTTTATAACATCCAACAAAATAGTCCAGAAAGATGTGATGATCATGGCAACCATTGCAACGCATTCTTAATATGATAGGCACTAAAATAACCAAAACAATTCAACTACTTTAGTATAGGTAGAAACAAACATGAATCATAAACATTTACAGAACAATATTACAAATATTCATAATCCATGCATGAAGAATGTGCTAGCCATCAAGCTTCAAATATAAAGTAAAAGTACCAAGATAAATGAATACAATGAACATCACTAGCTCTAATAGTGGAGTGGTTGAGCCACTTCTTGCTCCCCAAAAGTACTAACTCTGTCTCTCTGATGGCTTATGGGAGAAGCCAAGGTGAAAATTAGTTTTCTTATACAATGAGGGTGTATATATAACAAATGGGGTGATCCTTCACCTCCCTTGTGACGCTTGGACTACCCTCATGACTATTTGACTTCCCTTTGAATTTTCAACTCCTACATGACTCTTTACATTCTGTACATGTCCTTTGGACTTTCACTTTACAATACATTTTTGAATAAAAATTTACATAATCAACACATGTTGTGGCACATGATGACTTATGACATGAAATGACATGACATGACATGATATTGCTGACATATAATACATGATGACATGGAAATGTTAATCCATTATTTGTTGTTGCTTGCATTGTGTCTTGTTGAAGATAGAACATGATCTCTTCTTCCAACTCCATATGTCTCAGAGATTGGGAGTATTTAGTGTTATTTAGATCTTGATCTACTGTCACAATATGATGTCCCTTTGCTTCCTCCTAATTGATCAAATTGTACTTGCAACTACAGAGGTGTCTTCTAGAATGGCCTCCTTCTCCATCTCCTTCATCATCATCTCATCATAGCATGATGGAATACCTGCGATTGCAATTCACTTGTGAAAATAAGACATCAGTTAGATAAAACCCTAATATAATATGCAACATGATGATCCATTAACCGAGATGAAACTAGGTGGTAGGATGAGAGAGGGGCTCAAGGACTATGTAGTTACACAAATAAGGAAATTAAGGGTGAGGAATAAGCCTTGAGACTGCGCAATGTGTAGTTTAGACTGGACTGGACTTGATAATTGCACAATTTAGGGATTTTAGAAGCCAGGTTAAGGGCTTGAGCACTGATTTTTCCCACTACGCAATGTTGGAAGGACAGGAAGGCCAGGTGATTGCATAATTTCATAATTCAGGAGCTCAAGGATAAGGCTTGAAGACTAAGATGACGCAATGTGAAACTCAAGATTAGCAAGAGGGAAAGATTTCATAGTTCTGGAGCTCAGGGGTTGGGCTTGAGCACTAAGATGCACAGTGAGTGCACAATTATGAGAGGTAGAGACTACACATTACGTAGTGCTAAGAGACAAGGTTGTTGCTTGAGTTATGAGACTACATAGTGTGTAGTCTAGGAGGGTTGGATGAGGATGAGTGGCTCAATCGGGGATTTTTTCCAGTTTTCACTAAGTGTTGGATCAATGAGACAAGGTTGAACAAAATAAAGACTTGAACATGATCACACACTTAGATTTCTTGACGACACAAAAAGGAACAATCAAAACACACAAAAAACATACTTTTCCTCAATGCGACAACTTCATGACAACCTACACCAAGTACAACACCAAAGATACACTTTGTGACGACGGTGATGACACTTGTGCGATAGTGCTTGAAAATTTGGAAATGAGTGCGATATATGTTTTCATGATAAGAACAAATCATTTACACAATAATTACCCCCTAAAACACACCAAAACTATATTGTGTGCAATGTGTGACACTTAACATACTAGAAGACGACACTTTGACCTTCTCATAAATGGGACCACAACACTTATAGAAAACACATGCAATGAATCTTAATATTTGTGACGACAAGATGCAAAGTTAGAGTAGGCTCCGGACTTTGGATATAGGTCAAAATTTTGGAGGGTTTTTAAGCATCGACAACACTTGGAAACACATTGGTAGAATTCCAACTTATCTTCCTTGGTTGATTCTTTTGTGTAGGGTCTAGTTCATCAGGGAGTATTGATTCTTTTTTCAAATTTCCCCGAATTCCCCACTTACCTTGTGCATAAGAATAATACCCTTCATCCCTTTTATTGGTTGTGCACAAACGTAAAACCAACAATATCATAATGTTTCGAATTAGGAAAGGGTAGTATAGTTTGTGAGACTATATTTTCAGAGTATATTTTTTCATCTCTGATGTTGCTCCACTGCCAGCAAGCCTCAACAATACCCTGAAATAGT
The DNA here is from genome assembly GCA_034641835.2 of Pinus albicaulis. Taxonomy (NCBI): domain Eukaryota; kingdom Viridiplantae; phylum Streptophyta; class Pinopsida; order Pinales; family Pinaceae; genus Pinus; species Pinus albicaulis. The sequence continues at coordinate 643,453,724 of CM076578.1, read as the reverse complement.
CACTACAAGAACAAAAACATTGCTTCACTTCCACTGATCCTGGACAATACCCTGGTGAAGTTTCTTGCTTCATCTCCCTATGCAGGAAGCCTTTCTCTTCTTTCACCCTTTATTTATGTATTTTATATATAGGACTGTGAATATGTGTTTATTCATTTCATGGGTGGAATACATATCTCGATTTATTGAGAGAAACATAGGTTGTTCCTTTAGAGAAGCATATATAAGACCTCTGCTTGTGTTTGATCATTTATATTTTCCCCTTTTCTTTCTCTACTTGAGTGGATAAGCATGGAAAACATTGAAATATAAAAAATCAAGTATAGCGATAAGGTTTCCAGGATAGTTACAAATATCATGGTTCAACACAAGGCTTTCCTTACGCACATATCATATTTTTCGTGAAAACATCATTGAAAAAAATGTGTAACCAAGACGAAGAATAAGGATGGGAGGTTAGCCAAATGTTGTAGTGTCAAACGAACCTTTTCAATTTGGCCACACACAATGGAGCCAACACACTCACATGACACTTATTAACAGAAAATAATAGAATAAAAAAGAAAATACATGCTGTTATAGCCCAAATCCACCTTAGGTTGAAGGAAGGCAGGATTCAGGGTAACACCAAACCACGCTCAACCTCGTAGCTAGCCCTACGAGGACAAGAGAGGGCTCTCTCCGGGTCAATCTCAGTAAAAGATATTCGATGGGGCTTGAGATGACTGAAATAAAAACTAATTTTAGGCTAGATATGTAAGTACAAGGATTTGATTTGATTTTTGAGAGTTTTGTTGGAAAAAATGGAAAAGGCAAATTTGGGTCCGGGGATGAAGGCCAGTTTCTTGCAGAGTTCAAGTTGGGGCAGGATAAGAAAAGGTTTAGATGCCTTAAATTGAATGAATGGATAGAAAGGATTGCTAAGAAGCTGAAGAGGGCAAGAGGGTATCAAGGATCCTCTTCAAACTGAAGAAAACATATAACACTAAACAAAAGTTTAAGGTAGAGCACCAGCAAATTAATGAATTCTACCTTAGTCACTCATTTGTTTAATTTCAGAAGCAAAGAGAAGGGAAATGGCATACATAAAACTTTAATGAACTTAAAAATACATGGAGAAAAACACCATCCAAACACAGAGCCACAAGGATCCCAAAAAGTGCTGCAAAACCCTGGTCTTTCCTTGCCAAAAATGCAGAAGTGATGTACAATAGAGTGCCAAACAATTCCCAGGAGTCCAACCCTGAAAATGTCTCAGAGAATACAATATATAGACAAGTATAACCCCTTCCCTTGCCTCTAGGGGTCGAGATCATCATTATAGGAGTTGTTTTAACCAATTCTAAACAAGGAACTGAAATCTAGGCAATCAAACAACTTGCCTCTATATGCTAGGAAATTGATTCATTCATTTAATTTTCACTTTTTAGTGAATGAATCCTCTAGAACAAGTAAAAATGTGCCAATATTATATCATGGTCATCAAATTACATCATGGTAGATCAAAATTTACATGAAAAAGTAAAAATAGTCAAAACTGGGCGAATTTCTGAGCTGAAGAGTGAAAATGAGGCCAAATTTCTCTATGCGCAGCGCCTGAAAACTCAATGCGTCGCGCCACTTTGGAGCTGATTTTGAGGCACTTCCCGAAGTCTAAATTGAGCTCATGATAGCTCGTTGGAACTCTCTGCCTGTATAATATCCAACCCAAGTGGAATTTCTAGATTTGGATGTCATTTTCCCCTCAAAAACTTCAATCTCCCAAGACAAATCCCTTGTTCCACACATCGGGATAGATTTCACTCAAATGATGTTTCTAAGCAATAAAAGATGAATTTGGAAAAACGGAGAGAGGTTTTTGTCCAAAATAGGCCAAGGATGAAAAAAATCCTTCACTTTTTACACAGGTGTCATGGTTTTAGAGAAATGTCAAAAATACCATTGCCTTAGGAGAATTGAATGCACCTCTCAAGTGACCTTGGGAAAATCAAGATTTCTCCTAGCTTGGTTGGCCAAATGACTTGCTTGATGAGTCAAATGATAACTAGACACAAATATATTTCCAATGAGCTATCATGAGCTCAATTTGGAGTTGAGGAAGACTTTCAAAAGTTGACTGCAATAGCACTCTGCCTTGAGGCAACCTCATTTTCCACATTTTGACCAGTCTTGGGAGATTTGATTTTTGACAGGTAAAATGAACTCAAAATTGAAAAATTACACTTGGGTTGGAAATTAGACTCAATAATATTTCGAACGAGCTATCACACGCCTAATTTGGACACCGGGAAGGCCTCCAAAAGCCTCCTGAAAAATGCACGACGCATTGGGTTTGTGCGCGGCGCATTGGGTTGGTGCGGGACGCATTGGGCCAAAACACAAGATTTTTGCCATTCCTTTCACCCATAAAATTTTTCTCAGTCTCTCCTTGTTCAAGTAAGTCAAATCCACTTCCTCATTTCTCTTAACAAGTGTTTGGTGTTGGTATGAAAATTTAAATGCAAAAAACTCAAAATCCTATTCTCTTGTTTTAAGATTGCTCCTAGGGTTTTAAAACTTGTTTTGTGCCAAAAACTTCCATTCTCCACCTTGTTTTTTCCACCCCCTCACTTTTATCTTATCATAGCAGCTCATCCCCTATTCCCTACATCCCTAAAGTCACTCATACCCATTTCATTCCCATCTCCCTACATCTCTAAAAGTCACTTACTCCTAAGCTCCCTCTCCCTCTCCCAAGTCATTTCATTTCCTCTCATTCTCCTTTTCCCATCTCATGTGTAAAAATTCCCAAAACCTCAGTTTCCCAAACATTCAGCGGCTCTCCCCTCTCCCAAAGTTTGTCAAATTCTCAAAGGGCAAACTACCACTTGACAAGACTCCCTTGTTCCCACTGTCAATATTTCTCCCACAGTCCCTTCCCTTTGGGAATATTTTGGCAATTGAAACAAGGCACCAATTTTTCAACAAACCAAACATACACTTGACATACACCTTGCAACACCATGGAGACATACAACGACACATCATCTGAACAAGACAGTGACTTTACAACTGAAACTGCATGCACCAAGAGGGCACTGAAACGCCATAAAAGGGAGGATAGACTCCGAATCTTGGCCGAATATTCTTTGGCTGAGCATGGCACTTGATGGGGGACCTAAAAACCAAATTTCAAGGAATTTGGAGAAAATTTTGTCAATTTTGAAATTTTTGGTCACAAAACAGATTTTCCTGCCCGACGCATCGCGCCACCTTGCGTGCGCTTACGTTTGAGAGATCTTCTGGAGGAAAACTTTACATTTTTGGATTTTTTATGAAAAATTATGCATGCTCAGGAATTTCCTAAGGATTTCATCAAGTTCTAGTGGTTTAAAGGGTCAAAAACACCTTGAAAATGGCCTTTCTGCCACCTTTTGCACACACAGGAACTAGTCTTGGGAGATTGAAGTTTTGGAGGAGAAAATGACATCCAAATCTATAAATTCCACTTGGGTTGGATAGTATACAGGTAGGTATTTCCAACGAGCTATCATGAGCTCAATTTGGACTTCGGGAAGTGCCTCAAAATCAGTTCCAAAGTGGCGCGACACATAGAGAAATTTGGCCTCATTTTCACTCTTCAGCTTAGAAATTCGCCCAGTTTTGACTAGTTTTACTTTTTCATGTAAATATTGATCTACCATGATGTAATTTGATGAAAATGATGTAATATTGGCACATTTTTACTTGTTCTAGAGGATTCATTCACTAAAAAGTGAAAATTAAATGAATGAATCGGTTTCCTAGCATATAGAGGCAAGTTGTTTGATTGCCTAGATTTCAGTTCCTTGTTTAGAATTGGTTCAAACAGCTCCTAGAATGATGAGCTCGACCCCTAGAGGAAAGGGAAGGGGTTAGACTTGTCTATATATTGTATTTTCTGAGACATTTTCAGGGTTGGATACTTTGGAATAGTTTGGCACTTCATTGTACATACACTTCTGCATTTTTGGCAAAGGAAAGACCAGGGTTTTGCAGTACTTGTTGGGATCCTTGTGGCTCTGAGTTTTGATGATGTTCTTCTCCATGTATCTTTAAGTTTCATTAATTTTATATGTATGCCATTTCCCTTCTATTTTCTTCTGAATTAAACAAATGAGTAACTAAGGTAGAATTCATTAGTTTGCTGGTGCTCTGCCTTAAAATTTTGTTTAGTTTTATATGTTTTCCTCCGTTTGAAGAGGATCCTTGCATCTTCCTGCCCTCTTCAGCTCCTTAGTAGTATTTTCTATCCATTCATTGAATCTAAGACATCAAAGCCATTGTCTTCCCTGCCCCAACTTGAAACTCTGCAAGAATTTGGCCTCATCCCCAAGCCCAAAACTGCCTTTTCCTTTTTTCCAACAAAAACCCCTAAAAATAATTCCAAACTCCTTGATTAATATACCTAGCCTAAAATTAGCACTAATTTCAGTCATCTCAAGGCCTATTGATACATTTTTCCTGAGATTGACCCGGAGAGAGCCCTCTCCTGTTCTGGTAGGGCTAGCTACCAGACTGAGCGTGGTTTGGTGTTACCCTGAATCCCGACTTCCTTCAGCCTAAGGTGGATTTGGGGTATAACACATGCAACAAAAACTAAAAAAACTGTGTACATAAGGTAGGGCACAACCCTAGACCATAATTGAAATTATTTTTTTACATATTGGCCATTAATAGGAAGAGAGTCAGTCTTCCCATCTAAATATTGGAGACAATATGTGATGAACAAGCTTCTCGTGAATGGTATATGGTCAAATCCACATGAATTGAAACTTAGTATGTTTAAATTTGTCTTCATGGGCTTTATCACACTTCCAGACCAGGTCACCCACACTGAATTCATTTTTCCCTACATAATTCTAGTCAAATCATCTCTTGATATGACTCCGATGGAGATAAATTTTTTCTTCAGCTTTCTTTCTTTATTCTTGTAGTTTGAGAAGGGTGTCTATCCTACTTCGAACCAATAGGCATGGCTTACCCTGATATTCTTGCGAAATTTGAAGGGTAGGAAAATATATATTCGGGGGTAGGACGAATTCTTTTCTGTACACCAGGAGGTAAGGAGACATATTCAGAGAAGGTTTAGGCATGAAAAGTTCAGCCCGTAGGGCATTCTTCAGAGCATAATTCTAGTTCCTTTGTTTAAGGAAAATAATATTTTTGATAATACAAATGAGGTTCTTGTTGGTTTAATCAACAACACCGTTTCCCTGTGGATAGTAATTAGACGAATGTTTCAATACTATACCATTTTATAACACAAAATCATAAAGTTTCAACAATAAAAAATATGTTGTGTTGTAAAAAAATTGAATTTAGAATGTGAAACCTGGTAATGATATTTTGTTTAAGGAAGTTGATGAATTATTGATCATTCACTTTCTTGAGTGGAACTACTTCTATCCACTGTGTGAAGTAATCCGTGTCAATAAGAATATAGCGGTGCTTCTTCAATGAGTGTGGAAAACTCTCACTGATAACATCCAAACCCTATTGTTGAAATGGTTCTTCCACAATAATAGGCTGCAATAGGGTAGTTGAATTCGTCCCTCGACCAACATGCCTTTGACAAACTGGAAGATTTCGGGCATAAGAGCAACCATATTTGAACAATGTGGGCCAATAAAAACTGGTCTGCATGACTTTGTGCGCCATAGTATCACCCATGAAGTGTCCTCTGATTGGTCCATCATGAAGGTCACACACCACCTTTTCTAAATCTGGTGCTTCTAAGCATTTGAGAAGGACTCCATTATGATGATTTGTAAAAATAAATCCATGTACCAATTGGTAAGATAAATATTTCAATCTAACTTCCCTCTTTCATCGTGAAAACAAATAAGAGGGAGGAGTACCATGCTCAAGATATTGTTGCACATCTTCGTACCAAGAGGTTGGAATGCTAGTGTGGGGAGCTCACTCCACATTGTACATCTCGATCTCATGCTCCCATCCAGATGAATCAAATTTTGCTTTATTCATTGCTTCTTCTTTTAGCTGGAATATACAATGACCCTTGATAGTGTGAACTGGCTTGAATTCGAGATCATATTCCTATAACTAGTTATCCAATTTTCTCTCCTTCCACCCAACTCTTGTTGAAAAACAACGATCTGAATGCTGGGTGTGGGACAAAGATAATACAATGATTCTTCAAAATATAGGTCGAAATTGTTTCACCGCCTTGTAGACCGCATAAGCCTGTTTATCAATGGCAAGATAGTTAAGCTAAAGTCCTTGCAAGATGACACTCATGAAGGATATAGGCTGATCATTATCCTGATCATATTTATGCATGAGCATGATGAAAAGAGAAGTATCAGAAGTAAAGGTGTAGAGCAGGAAATCCTTATTGAAGTTTGGGATGTATGGGGAAGGTGCTTCTACGATTACTTTATTTATACGGTAAAATGCATATTTTTCCCTTTTATCTACATCCTTCTTCACTATCTCATGCATGGGTTTCACTATTTGGGCATAATCAGAGATGAACTTGTGGAGAAAATTTTTCTTCCCCAAGAAGGACTACATGAATTTCTTGTTCACTGGGAAGGGAATTTGTGTGATGGTCTTAACCCTTTCAGGATCCACTTTAATCCAAATTTTTTCTAAGATGTGGCCCAAGATATTTCCCTCGGATACTACAAAAATGATCTTCTTTGGATTAATAGATATTTCGTATTTTCGACATCGCTTAACATTTTTCTTCAGATTGCGCAAGTGGTTGGATCTCCTTTTCAAAAACACCATGATATCATCAATATACACCACTATGCTCTGACCAATCAATCCTCGAAATGTGATTTCCATCACATGTTGGAAGGTCGCACCGAAATTAACCAACCCAAATGGAATTCTTTTGAAAGAAAACATGCCCCACTTCATTTGAAAAGATGTTTTTAGTCTATCAGGTTCTCAAAATAGAACTTGGTTGTAACCCGAAAATCCATCAAGAAAAGAAAACATTTCTAACCCTGATACTATCTGTAAAATTTGTTCCATTGACGACAATGGGTAATTATCTTTGTCCAGGGCACGATTAACGTTTCGAAAATCCACGCATAGACGTATTGCCCCAAAAAATTTCCTTATTGGGACCAAGTTGGAAACCTACATTGAATGTCACACTTTTTAGAAGATCCAAGTGTCCAACAAATTCCTTAGCTCTTTCTGAATCATAGGCTCAAGCAAGGGATGAACTTTCTGCAACTTCTATTGGAAAGGCCTGACCCCTTCTTTAATCAAAATAACATGTTGGATTATTCATGTGTCATAAGTTTTGAGATCATCATATGTCCACACAAAAACATCTCAGTATTGCTTGAAAAGGAAGATAAAAGATTGTTGCTCTTGGGAATTAAATAAGTACTGATATTGTAAAATTTCAGATAATTTTATGTTTCAATATTAATCTATTAGTGCGACAGAGTTGAACTGTGATTTTTTGCATTTACCGGTCCTCAGAAGTGGTTCTGCAAGTCATACAACTTTTCTAGTGAGACCACACCCTTAGGCATGGGGTTCTCTTTTCTCGCTCCAACTGTATCTTGCAATGCTTTGTCATGCTCATCTTCATCAATGGCTACATCCTTGAACACATCAACGTTCACCATGAAATGCAATATCTATTAGTCATCATTGAAAACACACAAATTAGAGATATTATCATGGATAGATGACTTGTAAAGAAGTTCAATAGAAAAACCATCACTAAGCGGAGACAACCTAGCGATAGCATTTGGTAATGCATCGAAAACCTCATTACGTATTCTAGGAACATAAACAATATTGAAATCTTGGAATTGCAAAATTAAATGCCATACCTCCTGTTGATAACTTTTGAGATTAGGTGACATAAAGTGTATTGTATTATGCACCTAACATATGACGATCTTAGAGTCACCTATTGCTTTAAGAACCCCAAATTTGAGGTCAATGAATTTCTGGAGGCCCAAGATGAGTGCTTCATATTTTGCAGTGTTGTTGGTGCACTCAAATTACAAGAGACAAGTGATGAAGTGTTTTCTCTGTTGTAGGTATATTAAAACATAACCAACTCCAAAGCCTCCTGTATCTTTGAACCATAAAAGTATAAAATACAAAAATCAGAAATACCAGAGCTATATCCTACACTAGTACTACTAATATCTACTGTACATAAGTCATTTCCACTAGTTGGACTAGGAAGGAGTTCCAACTGTGTACCTAGTGGGATCGGGGAAGGCTGAGCAAGATAACACCGAAGGCCAGTTTCCAAAAAACAATTTTTGAAAATTAATTCTGCGAAAGCAACATGCTCGTTTTTCCCCTTGAAGGGAATTCCAGTGTGCTTCATGTAATGTTCTGATTTTTCCCAAGTTTGATTATTCCTTCCCTAGTATGGAAGAAATAAATGCGACCAATCGATAGCGAAAATACCCCTGTAATTTTCTAGACCAGTCTCTACTTAGTAATACATTGTAGGCTTTAGGGATGTCCACAATCACTATTTTTATGCACTGGTGAATTTGATGATTAGATGATAATCGAATAAGAACATTCTTTAGTTCACTGATAGCTTGGCCAAGAGATCTGTCCAGTTGAATAATCTGTGCATCCAATTTTATCCCATTTGGAATTCATTTTCTTGGCGAGAGACAATGGAATTAAGTTCACAAATTCACTAGATTTCAACTAAACAATTATGGACATTGTAATTAAAGATTTCAAAAGTCAATAAAAATGGGGGGAAAAGAGTGTTGAATTCTAATGTTACAACGTTAACAACTGATTCTAGGGGACCAAAAGACTTACCAGATACCTTCTACAAAGAAGAATAATTATCAGCTGACGAAGGTTAGGGCTTGGGCAAGTAGTTCTTGCTGTCTTTCTATCCTTGTAAGCTCAAAGATTGAAATATTTGCGCGATATTTCTTCATGTCTTCCACTATATTGTAATCCAGTGCAATAGGCATTGCCGAAGTGTCCGGAGGAGTGACTTTGTTTGACACTTCCGAAATGGTAGACTTAATTTTATTATTAGAAGAAGTATTATTTGTTGTAGTAGCATTTCCAAACTTTTCATGAGTGTTTTGAGTTAGATTGAAAATCGGTGTGATTTTCCTTAACAAGTTTTCCTTCAATTTTTTCCTTGTCAGCTCGTTTTTAGAAATAGGCCTTTGAATTCTAAACTTGTATAGAATATTTTTCTCTTGATTTGGGGCCCCATTCATTGGTGGTTCTTCACTATTTTTCTTCTTAGAAGTGAATACACTACTGAAAGTTTTCATTGCGTGTCCAATACTCACAGTCTCTTTAGCAACAACATATTCTTCCTTTTATTCCGTTTGCTAAGTCCGCTCATCTAAAAGTATCGTGTCAATAATGTGAAAAACTAGAGTGTTCATGTTGTGGTTCCATTGCAGGCACGTATTTTATGAATGATATCCTTGATGAAAAGAACAATATTGGTCCATTCCCATGCTTTAAACATTTAACACAACATTCGAACTCTGTGTAGACTTAGCTGGATGATTACTACTATTGTTGTTATTATTCCTTCTCAAGAAGTTGAACTTGGGAGGATTTCTCCTGACAGTGGTCTCTCTTGTCTGTTGTTTTAACTCTTCCAAATAATTGGATAGGGACTTGATGGTCCTGGTCAAGATTTCAAGATCAATAGATTTTTTATCCTTGGCATTGTTTGAAGAGGCCTGAGACACTTTTACAGTCTCCTTGAAGTCTTTAGGTGATTTGTTGTCGATAATGACTCCAATTGCACACAATTCCTTTTCAACAATGATGGCTTCTTCAAAATTCGGCGCCAAATTTTCTTTCGCAACTCTCTTCATGAATTGAAAAATGCTTGAAGAAAAGGCATAAGTGTAGTAGTCAATCATGATCGAGTCACGAGGATTCATATCCAGGGGAATTTTTTCAATATCTGATTGAAACTATGGTTAAAATCCTTAAATTTCTCCCTATACCCCATATTTAAATCCCATAACTCCTTTAATAACATGGTTGGGGTTTTATCGTCAACAAAATTTTCAATGAATAACCTTTTAAACCCCCTCCATTTCTCAAGTGAATTTACAGGAAGACTATGATACCAAAAAACTACTCTACAATCTAAGGTACAAGGAAAGAGACTTCATGCAACATCGTCATAACGCATCTCAAGAATCGACAGGTGTAGGCAGAATATTTCCAAATGGTCTCCCTCTTTGATCTCCTTGTCAGGGTCATATTTCGTTAAATTTTTTTTTGGGTGTCTTGGCATCTTATGTAAAATACCCAGAAGAGCGAGTGGGCCCTTAGTAATCCAATCAAGATCTTGGTCTGCCATGTTCTCATGTATGTGCTCCTCCTCCTCTTCAGAATGTAAGGAATCTTCTAAGTGATCACTTATCCCATGGAAAATGTCGTCTAAAAGCACAACATTATCCTTGTACCATTGGTTGAAAGGTAGAAGATGATTCAGATGTTCCATGTCATATGTGGATTCTGCTAACTCTTCAAGAGTGGTGAAAACCAGATCTTACACTGTAGAAACCACTATGTTGGTAGGACTTGTTTCTTTTTTCTTCGGAAAATGAGGAATATTTTTTTCTCCAGGAATTATTTCGATAGCCTTGACAAACCGACGAGTTATAGGTCGAATTTATCGAGTCTGCTAGTAGGTAAGTTCATAGTTTGGTTCTGGGATAGTTTGAGAAGATTGGCCTATTTCAAGAATATGAGTCAGAGAGGTGCTGGGAATCTTTCTATCTTATATAGAAGAATAATGATGAGGGTGTGTGGAATTATCAACCATAAAAAACAAGTTTACCTCCTTCTAGTGCGATAAATGTTGACAGTGCTAGAACTGCAAACATTCAAAGGGGTCTCTCTGATATGCGGTCCCAATTAGACCTTACACCATTTGTTGTAGGAGCCCCATCTGAAATATGGCCCATATGCCATTTACTTAAATATTTTCCTTGGATTTAGCTATCAACAAGAGAGAGAGTCACATATGTTCCTTTGAAAAAGAAAGTAAGTGTTCTTGGTGAATTTTCGGTTGTAGGTGCTGTTAGCACTCAAATCTACCTCAGGCTGAAATGAAGTAAAACTCAAGGCTACATCAAACCACGCTCAGCCTCGTAGCTAGCCCTACGAGGACAGGAGAGGGCTCTCTCCGTCAATCTCGAGAAAATAAGCAATAGGATGCGAGATGACTTACAATAAGAACTGATTTTAGGCTAGTAAAGAGATAGGAATGTTTGATTTTTGGTTTTTTGGGTTTTCGCTGGAGTAATGGGAAAACAAATTTTGGGTCCGGGGATAAGGTCAGACCTTTGCAGAGTTCAAGCTGGGGTGAGGTAGGTGATGATCTTGATGCTTCGAATTGGATTTTATGGATAGATTAGACTGATGAGGAGCTGAAGAGGGCAAATAAGAACTTGGATCCTCTCCAAACAGCTGAAAACATATAGAACTAACTGAATTCAAAGGCTAAGCACTGTAAACAATGGATTCAACCTTAATCACTCATTCAATTTAGTTCAGAAGCATAATGAAAGGATGGCATACATTAAACATGAAGAAACTTACAGTAAACAAAGGAGAAACATCATCAAGAACGGAACACCACAAGGATCCCAACAAGTGCCGCAAAACCCCTGATCTTTCCTTAGCCAAAATATGAAAAGTATGTACAATAGTATCAAAAGTATCCCAAGAGTCCAACCTATAGAATGCCTCAGAAATGACAATATATAGATCACTCTAACCCCTTTCCCCACCTCTAGGGGTCGAATTCCCTCTTCAGGGATCAGTTTCAACCAATTCTAATCATGGAACTACAATCTAGGCAGCTAACAACTTGCCTCTAAAAGAGTGGAAACTGATCCATTACATGATTTTTTACTCATTTGAGAGTGAATCTTCTAGAAGAGATAAAAACAAGCCAAGGTTACATATCAAACATGAATTTACATCATAAAAACCCAAGAATTCTATCCATAGGCAAAACTGGTCCAAAATAGGCGAAATACTGAGCTGGCAGCTGAAAACTCAAAAAATCTCTAGGTGGGTCGCTCCTGAACTGCGTGGGTCGCTCATGTTCCAGGCTGATTGTGAGGTAGCTCCCGACATCCAAATTGAGCTCATGATAGCTCGTTGGAAAGCCCTGGATGTCTACTTTCCAACCCAAGTGAAATTTCTGAATTTGGAGTTGATTTGACCCTCCAAAACCTCATTATCCCAGAGGTACTTCCTGCTGGTGCAAAAGGTGGCAGCAAGGTGGTTTTCATGGTGTTTTTGAGCTGTTTGACCATCCAGATTTTGTTGAAATGCTAAGTTGACTTAAGAGGATGCATAATTAACCATGAAAAATCCAAAAATGTAAAAATCTCCTCCAGCAAGTGTCTCAAAAAAATGCGAGCGCATGAGCGCGCGACCCACGTAGATGCAAAACCTGTTTTTTAGACCAAAAATTTGGAGATGACAAAATCTTCTCCGAATTTGCCCAAATTCGGAGCGGAGGTCCTCCATCACGTGTATTGCCCATTCAATGAAGCCTTGGCCAAAATCCGAAGTGGATTAGGCCTTTTCCGCCGTCGAAGTGCCTTGCGCAACCTCCTCTTCATGATCCTCATCCTCGCTTTGCAAACATGCATGCGAGCCCAGTAATGGCCTTTCATGTGGCGAAGCATGTCTTTGTCTCGTTTGGCCTTCGCCAACAGCTTCTCCAGATGTATATTCACCCGCGTGAGTACAGTATCTCTGTCAGCTGGTGTCATGTCACCGGGCCTCTTTCGATTCCATTGCCTGTCCTCACGGATTTGGCGCACCTCATAAAATGTGAGCTCATCCTCGAGCTGTTTGTTGCGCTGCTCCAAATAGTTAATCACCCACTGAGCCTTCTGCAATTGGTCTTTCAGCTGGTCATTCTCGGCCCTTTGCTCCTGGATGACTTCCCTCAGCTTCGAGCTAGGAGAGCCCGTATCAACATCAATGACTGTCATATCGGTGTCCCGGCCTCTTGATGGGCCCTCATCATGCATGGGCCTCTTGCCCCTGTCTTGTACCTGTACCTGCACTGGAGAAGAAAGCGAGACCCTTTCCACATCACGTGAAGATAATACTCGCCGTGTCGATGAAGTCGGCAGGACCCCTTCCACCTCACGTGGAGATAGTACCCGCCGTGTCGCTGCAAATAAGGCCCTATGGCCTCGCTGATATGTCTGAACCAAAGGAGTGATGATATGCTCAACCTCAAGCATGTCCGGGTGGTGTGAGGGCTCTCCTGCATCATAAACTGCCTCGGGAGGCTGCTGTGGCACTCTGAAAAAGTCTCTAGAAATGAAATCCTCCCAAGTGATGCCCTGCTCTGCCAACTGATGTGACACCAAGATTTTGATCAAAGCGAAATGATATATACTCTTGTACTGCTGCACTGGGCTCGTCTTCTTCTGCACAAATGTAACCATCCTCTCTATGTTGCGGTATATGAAATACGGAATATTCATCATACGCACCCTTGTGAAGTGCATCAGCAAACGAACATGATATGAGAAAAGACGAGCATACCTGCCCTCACAACTGAAATACTGAATGATGAGCCTCATGAGCGGTGCATACTCATCTCTCAAGAATCTGAATGGAAAAACTCTGCTCAAGTAAGCCACATATCCGGTTTTAATGTATGGCTCATAGTGAAATTTCTCTAACTGCTTACCCTTGCTCCATTCCTCGCCTATGTTCGGTATGCCAGTGGCTTGAGCAATAGTCAAAGGTGATACAATGAAATCAACCCCAGCAAGGTTTACCCGATCACCCTGTAAATGAAGAACAAACAGACGTGCTAATTCACGATGAGGTCGGGTTTGTACAACCATCTCACAAAATCTGAAACATAACAAGAATCGAAAACAATCCATAGCTAATGGACATGCCTGCAACCGAGCCAAAGAAGTAGGCTCCTCTCTGCGATGATCACCACTTCTATTTTCTCTGCGGGAACCCCGTGGCACATTACCTTCAGCCACCGAATCACTGCCTGACCCTAGCTCATATTCTGACTCTGTCTCTGACATATCTCTGATCAAGTTTTTGGCAATGTGTACACTGATATGAATGCCGTGAAAGCAAAATTAGGATGTATGTTTAACACTCAACCAATATTCCCATCGTCAAAGCACTATCAAGGAATCAAATTATGGATAAAATCTCAGCTTTAAATGGGCTGAAAAAGGCACCATCTCTGTTTTGAATGCAAATGAAATTTTGACCAAATAGGAGCAGGCAACCTTCAAAAGTTTGAACACATCTAGTCAAAGGAGAGCATGGCATTAATAATAATATGTCTGTCTATGAGTAATGACCATAAAGGTTTCAATGGGCCATTTGAAACAAAGACATGAGCATATTTTTACATTGGGCAATGTGACTCAAAGGGTTTAAAAATGGTATAACAATAGCAATGGTTGCAGTGGTATAATGGGTATGAGAGCAAATTGATTTTGATGTTATATGGAAGGCTGGCCATATCACTGTCTTAAAATAGCAAACACATTCTTTCCACCATTCATTTTCATTTCAAACCCTGAAAACAATAATACTATGACTGTGGGGTTTTAAATCCTTCATTTGAATATTGGAAACCACCCATGATGCCACAAATGCGTTGAAAAACATCAAACAATGGATAGAAACATGTTTGAAGGTAGCTTGAGTCGATTCCAAGCCAAACTGGGCACGCAAACTAAATTTCAAAACCCTGTGTCTGCGTGGGTCGCGCAGGCTCTGCGTGGGTCGCGCAGCCCAGGTGGGTCGCGCACCTGCAAACCTACAGTGCTGAACTGACTCTGCGTGGGTCGCGCAGCCCAGGTGGGTCGCTCTCCCTCAACGTGGGTCGCGCAGCCCCAAAACTCTGTCCACGCACTTCAAAATTATGAAATCGGCCCTCCACTTTGCAAACACGATTTGGGAGCTATGAAATTGGTTCAAATGAAACTTGTTTGGCTTTTATACATGTCACAAATATCTTCACAATCAGATTTTATTTCAAATCTAATTTCAAACCCATATTACAAATGTTTTTGTAATTTTCACTTTTGGCTTTTTCAAATACAAACTTCCTTTGGCTTTTTTGAGGTCGATACTAATGCTTTTACTGTCTTCTTGCAGGGATATGACTATCTTGGCTAGAGAAAAGACCAGGGGTCTGCTTTTGACAATGTTTTCATGACGGAACAATTACAAATTTATTACAAAATGATAATGACAAATTTCTAGTTCCAAAACAGAGTTTTGGACTAGAAATATATTTTTTTAAAATGCTGATGATAGAAAAAATAGAAATCACAAGTACTGGACTTTCCTCACCTTGCAGGCTTTATGACTAGTATATAAATGACTCAAAAACCCTAGACACCAAGACCTAGGACACTTATTGACATTTTTAATGACCATATATATAATGACAATGACCATGAATAATTTTTTGAGGAAATATTTTTAAAATAGCGCTGCAGGTATAAACATGAGGAAACATAGGACGACAGACCCCCTCGTCAGTTCATGGCATGATCCTAGTGAAATGAAACGAAGTGAACAAGCGAGACACCTAATAATGAATATGCAAAAGACGAAATGATCACTGACGGAGGGCTGCAAGGACCGACTCTAACAGGTGCATCAAGGTTCTTCTACTGTGGAGGGAGAAGAAAGTGAGCTTCTAAGAGAGAGGTAAGAGTACCACCCTAGCAGATACATACACAAATGGGAAATATTCATCTAACATCCAGAAAAATAGTCCACAAAGATGCAACGATTGTTACAACCATTGCAACACATTCTCAATATGATAAGCACTAAAATAACTGAAATAGGTCAACTACTTTAGTATAGGTAGGACAAAACATGGATCATAAAAATTTACAGAAAAATCTTATAAATATTAATAATCCATGCATGAAGAATGTGTTGGCCATCAGGATTCAAATATTAAGAAAAAGTACCAATATACATGAATAGAAGGAACATCACTAGGTCCAATAGTGGATTGTTGGAGCCGCTTCTTGCTCCCCAAAAGTATTAACACTGTCTCTCTGATGCCTTATGGGAGAAGATAGGGTGAAAATTAATTTTCCTTTACAATCATAGGGTGTATATATAACAAATGGGGTGATCCCTCACCTGCCTTGTGACTCTTGGAATGCCCTCATGAATGTTTGGCTTCCCAATGAATTTTCAAATATTACATGACTCTTTAGATTTTGTACATGTCCTTTGCACTTCCACTTTACAATACATTTTCAAATAATAATTTACATAATCTAGAAATGACGTGGCACATGATGATTTATGAAATTACAATACATGGCACTGCTGACATGCAAATGGCAAGCCATTCTTTGTTACTACTTTCTTTGTGTATTTTTGAGTATAGAACATGATCTCTTCTTCCACCTCCATATGGATTAGAGATGAGGATTCTTTATTTTTATTTAGATCTTGAGTTGTTGCCACAATATGATGTCCCTTTGCTTCCTCTTTATTGATCAACTTGTACTTGAAACAACAAAGGTGTATTCTAGCATGGAATTCTTCTCCATCTCCTTCATCATCATCCTGTAATAACATGATAGAATATCTACGATTACAATTCACTCCTGAAAATAAGACATGATTTAAATAAACCCCTAGTTTAAGATGAAACATGATTATCCATTGACCGAGCTGAAATCGGGTGATAGGATAAGATAGGAGCTCAAGGAATATGTAGTTGTGCAACTCAGGAAGTCAAGGGCGAGGACTAAGCCTTGAGACTATGCATTGTGCAGTTCAGGATCGATCAGAATTTTCCAATTGCATAGATGAGGGATTCTAGAAGTCTGGTTAAGGGCTTGAGCACTGAGTTTTCCCATTGTGTAATTTTGGAAGAATAGGAATGCTAGGTGATTGCACAATTTCACAGTTTAGGAGTTCAAGGCTGAGGCTTGAGGACCAAGACTGCACAATGCATAGTTCAAGGTTAGATGGAGGGAAATATTGCATAGTTTTGGAGCTCAAGGGTTGGGATTTAGCACTAATATTGCGTAGTGCATAGTTTTGAGAGGAATATAATGTGCATTGTGAAGTGCTAAGAGACAAGGTTGTTTCTTGAGGACTGAGACTCCGCAGTGCGTAGTCCAAGAGGGCTGGATGAGGCTTAGTCAACCGTTCGAGGAGTTTTCCCAGTTTTGACTAAGTGTTGTATCAATGAGATGAGGTTGAATAAAATCAGGACTTGAACATGATCACACCTTTATATTTCTTGAAGACACAACAAGGAACACTCAGAACACATGAAAAACATAATTTTCGTTAGTGCGACAACTTCGCGACAACCTATTCCAAGTGTGACATCAAAGATACAATTTGTGAGAATAGTGACGACACTTGTGCGATAATGCTTGAAATTTTGGAAATGAGTGTGATAGATGTTTTCATGATAAGAACAACTCATTTACACAATAATTACACCCTAAAACACTCCAAAAGTAGCTTGTGTACAATGTGTGAGACTTAACATGCTAGAAGACGACACATTGACCTTCTCACAAATGAGACTAGAACACTTATAAAAAATTACATGCAATGAATCTTTATATTTGTGACAAAAACATCCAAAGTCAAAGTAGGCTCTGAAATTTGGATGGAGGCCAACATTTTGGAGGGTGTTGTAACAACGAAAACATTGTGATGGAACAAATTTTTTATTTTGTACTATAAGAATGAGAACACAATTGATGTCTCTTGGTGTTGAAGTTAGAAAGTCCATTCCAAATGGATATAAGGTCCCATCCTCTCCTCCAAATGATCAATATGGGAGAAAGGCTTATGTATCCAATGAAAAAGTTATGAACTCCATTTTAAGTGGATTTTCAGATCCATACTTTTTTAAAGTTATGCAGTTTGAATAATCTAAAGATATGTGGGACAAGATTATAAGAAACTATGAAGGAGATGACAAAGTAAAGAAGGTGAAGCTTCAGAATTTCCAGAGACAATTTGAAAGCCTAAAAATGAATGATGAAGAAGATGTTTCTACTTATTTTCTTTGAGTATATGAAGTGGCTAATTCTTTCAAAGGATTTGGTGAAGAAGTTGAAGAAACAACAATTGTTCAATTTTTTTTTTCAGGTCTCTACCTCTTCTTTTTTATGCCAAGGTATCTACCATAGAAGAAATAAGAGATTTGGAGAATCTGAAAATTGTACTAGCTTCAGAATATTCTCAATTCATATGAAATGAGGACAGGAAACTATCACATAAGGAAGCAACATTTAAAGAATCTAAGAAGTTAAGAAAAATGTAATTTTGGTGACTATTCATGTGATGAATCTAATTAAAAAATGGTTCAACTAATCATAAAACAAAGGAGAAAATCCAAATTAAAAGGTAAGTTACCTTTAATATGTTATAACTATGGTAAGATAGGATATTTTTCTGCTAAGTGTCCTTACAAGGAAGATGGTGACGATGAAGAAGAAACCATTGTTATGAAACCAGCTCCAAAAATAGAAGAAAATAGAGATCAACGCCTTAGAAATCATCCACTTCGAGGGGGAAACCTCCAATACATTACATAAATGAACAATTCTTGGATGATACAAATTACCAAAACCTCCTTCTATATATAGGATTCCATGGGCCCATAATATAATCCTAGTTGACCTAACAATAAAAATGTAAGGGCAATAATAACAATATTGGGGTTACAGGGGTACAACAATAACAATAAGGGGGCTACACTAATAACAATAAGGGACTAAACTAGTAATATAGGGACCTAACATGCCCCTCTCCCTCAAAAAAGTGTTTTCCTCAACGCTTGAGTAGCTTTGGGTGCTTCTGTATAAAATTCTCATCCTCCCATGTAGAATCTTCAGTGGGTAGGTTCTTCCACTTGATGAGATGCTCTGAAATTGGTTGATTTCGTAGCTGTCAAGTTCTTGTTTCCATGACCGCTTTAGGTTCCAATATGATTTTTCCTTCCTCATCAAGTTCTGGCAATATTGTTTGAACTGGAAGATTTTCACCTATAACCTTCTTTAAGCATAAAGCATGGAAGCTCCAATTTGTATGCCATAGTACCAATATTTAAGCAAGAAGCTCCAATTTGTATGCCATAGTACCAATATTTTGCAACACCTTGTAAGGACAATAGTACTCCTAATACAACATCAAGACCTCCCATAGGAATGGAAAGCATTGGAATATTCAATACATATTCCCCCATGGTTAGCTTTATATTATGGCATTTTCTAGAGCAATTTATATTTCCTCCATTTGCAACCATCACTTGAAATTCTGGTGCTAGGTATAGGAAAAAATTCAATTTCTTGGCTACCTTACAATGAATAAAATTATGGGTACTACCTGAATCAATCAACACTATTACCTTTTTCTTCTTGATATGTCCTTCTATATTGAGATTTTGAGGAGTGGTGATTCCTGCCAATGCATTACATGATATGGTCGGAATCATTTCTTCCTCTTCTAGGATTGGTTCCTGGTGTATACCCTCTTCTTTTGAAGATTCTTGTTCATTTTCTTCTTCCTCTTCACAATTTATGTAAAATAATTTCTTCTCAGCACACTTATGACCTTTAGTGTATTTTGTATCACAACTGTAGCAAAGCCATTTTGGTCTTTTTTCTTCCAATTGTTGTGGTGTCAACCTTGTAGGTTGTGGAAGTCTAGGAGTAGCAACACTTCCATCTTTATATATGTGAGTGGTAGGCTTCCCTGTCGCCATAATTTTACATTCAATTTTTCTTTCCAACCTGAATGCCTTTTCCAATGAATCAGTTTCCCAAACGCAAACTTCATGTTGGATGGTATCCTTTAAAGTCCCTATGAAGACATCAATCCTGTGTTCCTCTGGAATATCAGTTACCCTTATATTAAATTTTTGGATGTCCTCAATGTGCTCCAACACTGAACCCTTTTGTTTGAGATTTATCAATTGGCTAAAGAAGGTGTTGCTTTTTGTATGCTCATAATGTGCTATCATGTTAAGCCCCTATATCACTAGTATAGCCCCTTATTATTGTTAGTGTAAACCCCTTATTGTTATTATTGTACTCTTGTAACCCCCATTTTGTTATTATTGTGCCCTTAAATTATTATTGTTAGGTCGGCTAGGATTACATTGTGGCCCACTAGGATTACATTATGGCCCCATGGACTCCTATATATAGAAATGAGGTTTTGTGAATTGTATCATCCAAGAATTGTTCATTCATGTAATGTATTGGAGGTTTCCCCCTCGAAGTGGCTCATTTCTAAGGCGTGAATATCTCTTTTCTTCTCTCTTTGGAGCTGGTTACACAACATTTGGTATCAGAGCTTTGGATTCTAGGGTTTCGTTGCTCCAAACAGGTCATCATGGTATGTTCGCTATAAATTTTTTTCTACGAAGGTTCAGAAGCTGAAATTTTTAGGGTGCGAAGCCGAAATCTTGAGGAAGCTTGTATAAAAATTTTAGAGCTTGGTTCGCAATATTTTTGGAGATATCATCTGTGGAAGTTAGGTCTTGTTTCAAGCTCCTAAACAGGTCATCGTGGCATTTTCGCTATAACTTTTCTTCTACGAAGTTTCAGAAGCTGAAATTTTTAGGGTGGGAAGAAAAAATCCTGAGGAAGCTTGTATAAAAATTTCAGAGTTTGGTTCGCAATAATTTCGGAGATATGATCTGTGGAAGTCAGGTATTTTTTCAGGCTCCTAAAAAGGTCATCGTGGCATTTGCGCTATAATGTTTTTTCTACGAAGGTTCAGAATCTGAAATTCATATGGTACGAAGCTGAAATCCTGAGGAAATTCATCAAAAAATTTCCGAGCTTGGTTCGCAATATTTTTGGAGATATGATCTGTGGAAGGTAGTGCTTTTTAAGGCTCCTGAATTTCATCTCAAAGAGGTGATCGTGGGAAAAGTTCCAACAACTATCCAAGATTGATTGGAGAAGTCAAAAATGGTCACACAGTCCAGTTTCTTGGCTATCAATTTAGAGCAAGGACAACACAGACACGTGGCAAGTCGTAATAAGTTTGATTCCATCAGTCTGCTCCACTATAATGGCAGGAGATTGGACACAACTTTGTCTTGGAGAATCAAAATCAGGTCAGACCTGTGGAATTTGAAAGAAGCTTCAGAGGGCTACTACAGGGCTGAATTTGAGATATCGAAGATTTTCAATTACAGAGATAATTCAATTTCAATATCGAGCTCCTAAAAGAAAGTAAAAGGTGTGTAATTGTTTCTCCGAATTGCATAAGTATTGTTTGAAGAATCAAGTGGAATTGATTCCAAGGGCATATTGAAGAATTTTTATCAGTAATGGGTTCTATTATGCATCCAAAAAATAATTCCATACCCATTAAGCCCTCAGAAATCTATACTATGATGCATGAAGAGGAAGAATTGCAGTATGAGATATCAAAATTACGGTACCAAGTGCAACAAATTTCGATCTTACGAAGAGCAATTGAAGATGAAATAGATGGTTTAAAAGCAGAAATGGAGGCTAAGTTGGATGGTTTGAAGGATCAAATAATAGCAAATATGGATGATAAATTAGTGGAAGATCACATCGAGCATCAACAACAAGTTCTCCAACTCTCAAAGGATAACCTAATTTTGGTGCAAAAACAAATGATACAACCGGAAGATCAACATCACATCAAAATAAGTTCTGAAGGAGTCACAGAAACAAGAACGCGACAAGTACAATCAATTTCAGATTTTCTCAGCAAGTGGAAGAACTTTCCTGTAGAAGATTCCACATGGGAGGATGAGAATTTTATACAGAAGCATCAAGAAATAATCAAGCGTTGAGGACAACATTTGTTTGAAGGAGAGGGGCATGTTAAGTCCCTATATTAATAGTGTAGCCCCTTATTATGTTAGTGTAGCCCCCCTTATTATTATTATTGTACCCCTGTAACCCCCATATTGTTATTATTGTGCCCTTAAATTATTATTGTTAGGTCGGCTAGGATTACATTGTGGCTCACTAGGATTACATTATGGCCCCATGGACTCCTATATATAGAAAGGAGGTTTTGTAAATTGTATCATCCAAGAATTGTTCATTCATGTAATGTATTGGAGGTTGCCCCCTCGAAGTGGCTCATTTCTAAGGCGTGAATATCTCTTTTCTTCTCTCTTTGGAGCTGGTTACACAACATATCATTTCCTCCATAAAAATTGAGCAAATGACAAATTTTTTATGGGAGCAAAGCGATTGATACCATACAAATGTATTTTGTTCTAAATGTAAAGTTGCAATACGTACCTTTTGTGTGTTTTTCACATTATCGAGATCAAAATATTGCTCCATCTATAGCATCCATGTTACGGGATCCTTGCCATCAAAATTCCTCATATCAATCTTTGGAATATGGTGGTTCTTCCATCCAACATTAGAGTTTATGAAATCACGATTAACATTTTTTTTTTTCTCATCATGAGTTTCCTCTACTATCTTTTCACCATTAGGATACATTTCTTGTATCAACTTTTCCAAACCTTCAATGCCTACTTTTAGACCATTCTTCATGTTTTCCATGTTATCTTTCATTTTTTCATCGATCTTAGCTTCCATGCCTACTTCCATGCCATAAATCTTGGCTTCTAAACCATTCATCTTAGCTTCCATGCCTTTCTTCAAACCATCCATCTTAGTTTCCACGTCTTTATTCAAAACTTCCATTTCATTTTTCGTTTCTCTTTGCGATAGAAAAATTTGGTGCACTTTCTCTTGTAATTTTGATATCTCATGTTGTGTTTCTTCGTCTTTATGAGTCATAGTAGAGCCTTCTGAAGGCTTAATGGGTATTGAATTATTTTTAGGGGGAATTTTAGAACCCAATTCCGATATCTGTTCTTCAATATGCCCTTGGAATAAATTCAAACTATTTTTTTTCAAAGAGACTTATGGAATTCGAAAAAAATACACACCTTTTTCTTGCTTTTGAGGAGCTCGATATTGAAACTAAATTATCTCTGTGGTTTTGGATCTTCAATATCTAAAATTTTGCCATGAAGTAGCCCTCTGAATCTTCTTTCTAATGCCATAGGTCTGACCTGATTTGGATTCTTCAATGCAAAGTTATGCCCAATATTCCATGATGACCTAATTATGGACTGGTTTAGTAGAGCGAACTTGTACGACTTGGCACGTGTCATTATTTCATCCTTCGGCTCTAAAATTTATATACCGAAAACTAAAATCTGTGTGCTTGTGGTAAATTTTTACAGAATCCCAATCTGACGCTCATAGAGAGAGTTATGATATTTTTCCCACGGTCACCTCTTTGAGATGAAATTAGGGAGCCTGAAACAATCCTAACTTCCACAAATCATATCTCCAAAGATATTGCGAACTAAGATCTAAAATTTTTACAAGAGGTTCCTCAGGATTTCAGCTTTGCACTTTAAGCATTTCAGCTTCTGAAACTTCATATACGAAAATTTATCGCAAAAATTCCATGATGACCTGTTTTAGTTGAAATTCAGGAGCCTGAAAAAACCCTGACTTCCCTAGATCATATCTCTGAAAATATTGCGAACCGAGATCTAAAATGTTTACAGGAGGTTCCTCAGGATTTCGGC
Source organism: Pinus albicaulis (assembly GCA_034641835.2). Taxonomy (NCBI): domain Eukaryota; kingdom Viridiplantae; phylum Streptophyta; class Pinopsida; order Pinales; family Pinaceae; genus Pinus; species Pinus albicaulis. The sequence goes on along the minus strand of CM076578.1, from coordinate 643,430,071 downwards.
TTCGCGTTGTACAAGTTTTAGCTTCTGAAACTTTGTAGAAAAAAAATTATTGTGAAAATTCCACGATGACCTGTTTGGAAAAGTGAAACCCTAGAATCTAAAGCTTTGATACCAAATGTTATGAAACCAGCTCCAAAAATAGAAGAAAAGAGAGATCAACGCCTTAGAAATTAGCCACTTGGAGGGGGAAACCTCCAATAAATTACATAAATGAATAATTCTTGGATGATACAAATGACCAAAACCTCCTTCTATATATAGGAGTCCATGGGCCCACAATATAATCCTAGACGACCTAACAATAACAATGTAAGGGCACAATAATAACAATATTGGGGTTACAACGGTACAACAATAACAATAAGGGGGCTACACTAATAACAATAAGGGACTAAACTAGTAATATAGGGACATAACACCCATAAAAAGGGTCTTTAAAGGAAAATATTTGAAAAAAATAATATCTATTTCAAGAAGGATACTGATTTTTTTTTAGAAGAATATGATTTCGATGATGATAGAAGAGATATCCTAATTTTTTCCACAAATGAGGAATCCAACATAGAAAAATTAGAGGAGAAAAATGAAAAAGCAAGAGAAAAGTGTTAAAGGCATAGTGGATCTTGAAGAAAAATTTATCAGTGCATTAGAAGAAATTGATAACCTTGAGAAGAAGAGCAACACATTATCTAAGGAAATCATATTCATGAAGTCTGAACGAGAAGAATATTTTTTGAATAATTAGATAAAATAAAAGGAAGAAAATTGTGAAAATATTAAGATATAAATTGTCTCATTAACGAAAGATCTAGATGAGATCTACAAAAACATGAAAAGCTATCAAACCCTGGATATTAAGATATAAATTGTCTCATTAATGAAAGATCTAGATGAGCTCTACAAAAACATGAAAAGCTATAAAACCCTGGATGTTGTTCTCAACAATCAAAGACCACCACATGAAAATAATGGTATTGGTTATATGTGTGAGACCTCATAAAAATAATATTCAAACATCAAGTTACTAGGTAAGGAAGTTGAAGAAAAATCTGAAAGCTCTAATATCAACAAGAGAAAAGCCAAGAGATAAGAGGAGTATTGAAACACTGCTACACCAAAAATATATGTTGATGATCTTAAGGGGGTTTCACAATGAACGTAGTAATAATATAAGGGGAAATTACCAACAAATATTGGATCATCTCCAAAGTAGATCAATTTTAAATGAACTATTCCATCCAGACAATTATACTCAACCATAAAATCAAACTATTTTTCTAGGTTAAAGTTTTTAATTAGAAAAAATGGTTACAATGCAAGAGATTGTAAATCTTATGTGAAAAAGTATTATGAAATACGTTCTCATAAAAAATTTAAAATAAATCTTGTAGACATAAAAATTAGAGATACTAATAGCAGTAGAAATCATAATTCATTTACACCATTATCCATGTATAGTATAGAGTATTATAGATGCAACAATTTTGGATATGTGGCATGATACTGTTATACAAGATCAAGATAAGGGTTTATGAAGAGAAAATAGGAATAACCACGAACAGACAAATGTCAATTCGTTATGTATGCTCAAAACAATCAAAGTAAGTGATTTGTTGATAGAGGGTGCTCTAAACACATGATAAAAGCCTCAAAATAAATTTATTACTCTAAAAGAAGAAAAAGGAGGAAATATGTCTTTTGGAGACAATGGATTTGCAAGAATCACTGCAAGAGGTATTGTAAACACCTAAAATGGCATGACTAAAGAACAATTTTTTTTTTTCATTGAAGGAGTCAAATATAATATTTTAAGCGCTAGGAAGATGTGTGATCAAGGTTATGATCTCACTTTTCGTGCTAAATATTGTGAAATATGGAAGACTAATTCACGAAAATTAGTGGGAAGAATGATAAGGAATCCAACGTGTACATATTCGTAATGAAATAAAAGGATACAAATGATACATTGGATTAAAAAATGAGGGTTGGTTATGGCAAAAAAGGTTATGACACTCGAGATTTGATAGTTTGGCAAATATTAGTAGAAGACAAGTAGTGAGAGATATGACTAAAATCTCGAAACCAATAAACACCATATATGTTGAGATTCAACAAGATGATGAGCTTAGTGAAAAGTAAGCACCTTCACTATGTGGGGCACGCATGCTATTTTTAGGTATATGTCTATTTTTAGACATGGTGAGCATATTATATAAGTTGCAGTATGCTATTTGTAGATGGTTGGTCAAATATGGAAAATATATGAAATTCTATTTTTAGAATATTGGGTGAAGTCTATTTATATATTGTCAATCTAAAAATAGGTGCATGTCGATTATTATTAACCCTTAATAATAATCCGACAATAAACATCAACTTATTCTCTTGGAGCACTTTATTTCAGTGAAAAGATTTGGAAAATCAGTGGGTTGAAGGAATTACGCAATTCCTAGGGTTATTGGTGGCTCATGCATGAAGGAATCAGTTAGAACTGAAGTGGAAAAGTTATGACAGAGTTGGAAGAGTAGTTACAGGAGTTTTTATTTAGTTTAACTCAGTTAAGTGAGTTAAACTCAGTTGAGCCAGTTGTATCTAGTCTAACTAAAAGATACACTAGTGAGAGTTTAGTGAATTAATTCACAACTAATAACTCACTAACAACTGAACAAATACAATAGTTAACTACTTGCATGTCAGTTCCAATGGAGACCCAGTGGAGAGATAGGTGAAAGGGCGAGATGGAATATCTTTTGTGACTATAGTGATGAATTCAATGCATATGACACACATTGGAGTTTCCAATGAGGATTGCGTAGTCAAGGAAAGGCCAATTCGAATTCATTCAGGGGTCTTCTTCAGTAGGGATTGCGCAGTGGAGGCAGGCTGTCAGGAGGCAAGAAATTGGTGCATAGAGATGAAAATTTCTGCATGACAATGTGTAATGATTGTTGATTGTACTGAGAGATTGATGTACTAAGATTTGTATGAGATTATTACATGATTCCATTGATATACATAATATATGATAGTTGGGTTTTTTAGCTTTAAGCTTTCCCGTTAAACAACCATGTTATGTGTGATTGAATTTATTCACATGTGTTTGCAATTGAGTTTTAAATTTCCACAAGTTTAATAGTGGAAGGATTCTGTATTTAGAAAGAAGATAAATATTGTTAGATCAAGAGAATCTGGTAATACATCAGTATTAATAAATTTCTACATGGTATTGGAGCAGTATTGATCACTAGAGATTGAAATTGTGAATAAGTGCTGAGTTTTGTGCTGGTGGACAATTCGAATTTGCTACATAAATTTCTTGGTGCGACAGTTGAGTATTCATTGAAATGTCTTTCAATGGTTTGCGATTGGAGTATGCCCTTGATGGTAGCTTGAATTACATAGCCTGGAAGGATAGGATTGAGGCGGTGCTTGAAGATAATGGATTGAAGGAGTTCATCGATAGCGATGTTCCTAAGCCTACTTCTAGCGATGCTGCAGGACTTGACGCATGGAAAAATAAGGTAGCAAAGACAAGAAGAATTCTGTAGGAAGTTGTGAAGGACCATATTGTGTCAAGAATTCATGGGAAATCTACTCCATTTGAAATGTGGAAGGCTTTGACAGATATTTTCCAGAGCAGCAGCGACCAGAGGAAGTTGGCGTTGAAAGATAAGCTCAGAAAAATAAAAATGGAGAAGGGCGACAATATTCCAAAATATCTCACGAAGTTTGTCCAATGCAGGGATGAACTGGGAAGTGTGGAGATTATGATTGAGGATGATGAATTGGTGAGCTTGGCTCTCCTTGGGCTTTCGAAGGGTTGGCATAGCTACGAAGACTCTGTCAATGGACAGGAGAAACTGTCGGGTTGGGAGCGACTTTGGTCAGATCTTGTGCAGGAGGAGATAAGGCGAAGTACCAGGGATGTCTCTTCATCGAAGAATGATGATGAATAGAATTGTGATTTGGATGCCAAAGCAACGAAATGAAAGGGGAAGAAATCCCATCCAAAATACAAGGCTAAAGGCAAGAAGCTGGATTTGTCCAAAGTGAAGTGTTTTCACTGTCACGAACATGGGCATCTCGCCACTAATTGCCCATAGAAAAAGAAGAACAAGAAGGCTACTGGAGCTGCAGCCGGAGAGGCCTTAGCCTCACAATTTGAACTTGATTTCTCTTTGATCACATGCTTGGTTTCAAGCTCAATGGGATCGGTGTGGTATCTTGATAGTGGTGCGTCTTTCCATATGACGGGAGACAAGGAGTTGTTTAGTGACTTGGAGGAGAGGGATCTCCAAATGCATATAGAGATGGGTGACGATGGTAGATACAATGCGACCATCATTGGAACCATTACCTTTGAGAGGGAGTCAAGTAAACCATTTATGTTGAAAGATGTTATGCATGTCCCAGGTCTAAAAAATAACTTGGTCTCGGTCGCAATGTTGGAAGACAGAGGTTCTGCCGTTGTTTTCAGTGAGGTAAAAATTTTCTTGCAACATAAAAAAATGGATCAAACCAAGAGGATAGGGATTCGAGTTAAGAATCTCTACAAGCTGGAGGTAGATGGCTGCGCTGCAATGATGGGTAAAGCAGAAGAAGTGGTGAGCCGGGATGAGGGCGAATTATGGCACAGGAGATTGGGCCATATTCACCATGGCGCCTTGAAGATTTTTCAACAGATTTCTACTGGAATTCCCAAGGGTAATCTTACGCAGTAAGATCAGTGCAAGGGATGTACTATGGGTAGGTTTGTGAAGACCACATTTCATGAGAAGGAGAACCGTGCTTCGTTGATCCTGGAGAGAATTCACACAGACTTGTGTGGATGTTTCTCGGTTGCTTCAACAAAAAAACACAGGTATTATGTTATATTTTTTGATGAATATTCTCGTAGATGCTGGATCTTCTTCATGCATAAGAAGAGCGAAACATTCTCAAAGTTCTATGAGTTTAAAGAATTGGTGGAGAAGGAGTCAGGGAAGCAAGTGAAGGCTCTGCGGAGCAATAATGGTGGTGAATATATCTCGAATGAATTTAAAGAATTCTGTAGAAAAGAAGGAATTCAAAGAGAACTCATAGCGCCTCATAACCCACAGTAGAATGGGGTCACGAAGAGGAAGAACAAAATGATTGTGGGTGCTGCACAAGCTATGCTGCATGACCAGGGCCTACCGATGCACTTGTGGGTGGAAGCATGCAACACTACAGTTTATGTGCAAAACCATTTTCCTCATAAAGTACTTGGCATGAGTACACCTGAAGAATCTTTTACTGGTAAGAAGACTAATATTTCTCATTTGAAGATTTTTGGCTCATCTGTTTACGTTCATGTGACAAAGGACGCAGGAAGAAGCTGAAGCCGACTGCAGAAGTTGGGATATTTTTGGGGTACATAGAAACACCCCATAATTATCGTGTGTATTTTCCAAACAGTTGAATGACTGTGGTGCAAAGGGACATAAAATTCAATGAGGTGAAAGCCATGAAGTTGTCGCTTGAGAGGGAGCTACATTTGCATGCAGAGGAGGAGCTACTTTTTCCCAAATATGAGCCTCTATATGTGGATCAACCACAGGAGGAGATTCATGGAGTGGAGGAGTCCACTCATGCAGAACCAAACATCAGAATAGGTAGAAAGCATACCATAGAAGCTGAGATACTGAAGCTTGAGGTGGCAGAGAATGTAGGAGTCCCTACATCACAGCGCAGACATAGACAGTCACCTGACCGATTTATTGGATACATGGCTCTTATGAGCAAGTGTATCGTGACAAAGCCATCTTCTTTTGAAGAAGAAACGTAGGAGCCCACATGGGTAGATGCCATGGTGGAGGATTATGACTTCATTTTCAGAAACAATGCTTGGGAGATTGTTCCAAGGCCTGTGGGTAAATCACTGGTAGATTCAAAATTAATCTACAAGGTAAAGCAAGCTGCTGATGGGAGTGTCGAGAAGTATAAGGCAAGATTTTTTGCCCGGGGCTTCTCACAGATCAAGGGGATTGATTATGAAGAAACCTTTGCACCTTTCGCACAATATTCTTCCATAAGGACCATCCTTGCTCTCTCAGTGCAGATGGGTTGGCACATTCATCAGATGGATGTGAAGACTGCGTTCCTTAATGGGATCATTGAGGAAGAGGTGTACATTGAGCAACCTAAGGGATTTGATATCTTCAGCAGCGAGTTGCATGTGTGCAAACTCAAAAGAGCACTGTATGGGCTGCAAGCACCACGTGCTTGGTACACACGGATCAACATCTATTTCACTGGACTTAGCTTCACCAAGAGTGAGGCGGATGAAAACCTGTACCAAATTATGGTGGAGGGTAAGATTTTAATCATTGTTCTTTATGTTGATGATTTAATACTAATGGGTGATGAGCAGTTGATACACTCATGCAAGGCAGATCTTGCAAAGGAGTTCGAGATGAAGGATTTGGGCCTCCTTCATTATTTCCTTGGATTGGAAATATGGTAGTGACAAGGTGAACTGTTTGTGTCTCAAGGAAAGTATGCTCGGGAGATACTTGGTAAGTTTCACATGGAGGAATACAAGCCCATGGATACTCCTCTTCCAGGAAATTGGAGGAAAGAGGATGCTACATTGACAGAGGTAGTGGATGCCACTGTTTATTGACAGTTGGTGGGTTTGCTCATGTATTTAGTTAATACAAGACCAGACATATGCTATGCAGTGAACCAGATTTCACAAGCGATGGTTAAGCCTACCAAGCTCTTTTGGAAGGCAGACAAGCATGTCCTAAGGTATCTCAGGGGCACATCTGAGTATGGCTTATGGTATAGACAAACGGATGAGGTGAAGTTGCATGGCTTCATGGATGCAGATTGGGCAGGCAGCCCAACGAACATAAAGAGTACATCAAGAGGGGTTTTCAGTATTAGATCTACAATAGTTTCTTGGTACAACAGGAAACAAAGATCCATGGCACTCAGTTCAGCGGAAGCAGAATACATGGCAGCAAATCAAGCTGTATGTGAGGCTATCTGGATGAGGAAGATCTTGGTCGGTTTGTTTGGTTCACATTTAGATCCTACAGTGATACGTTGTGATAATCAGAGTTGCATTAAACTCTTGATTAATCCTGTGTTTCATGATATATCTAAACATATTGATATCCGATATCATCATATCAGAGATTGTACGTAGTGGAAGATCATGTTGCTTCAGTACATTCCTACGGAATATCAGGATGCAGATATTCTAACGAAGGTGCTCGGCAAGAGAAAATTCGAATACCATAGAGGTAGGATCGGGGTGAAGGATAATCCTTATCTTGTTGAGAGGGAGTGTTGAGATGCAACAAGATGATGAGCTTAGTGAAAAGTAAGCACCTTCACTAAGTGGGGCCCGCAGGCTATTTTTAGGTGTATGTCTATTTTTAGACATGGTGAGCATACTCTATAAGTTGCAGGATGCTATTTGTAGATGGTTGATCAAATGTGGAAAATAAATGAAATTATATTTTTAGAATATTGGGCGAAGTATTTTTATAGATCGTCAATCTAAAAATAGGTGCATGTCGATTATTATTAACCCTTAATATTAATCCAACAATAAACATCAACTTATTCTCTTAGAGAACTTTATTTCAGTGAACAGATTTGGAAAATCAGTCGGCTGAAGGAATTATGCAATTCCTAGGGTTATTGGTGGCTCATGCATGAAGGAATCAGTTAGAACTGAAGTGCAAAGTTATGACAGAGTTGGAAGAGTAGTTATAGGAGTTGTTATTTAGTTTAACTCAGTTAAGTGAATTAAACTTAGTTGAGCTAGTTGTATCTAGTATAACTGAAAGATACACTAGTGAGAGTTTAGTGAATTAATTAGTGAATTAATTCACAACTAATAACTCACTAACAACTGAACAAATACAATAGTTAACTACTTTCACGTCAGTTCCAGTGGATACCCATTGGAGAGATATGTGAAAGGGTGAGATGGACTATCTGTTGTGACTATAGTGATGCATTCAATGCATCTGACACACATTGGAGTTGCCAATGAGGATTGCACAGTCAAGGAAAGGCCAATTCGAATTCATTCAGGGGTCTTCTTCAGCAGGGATTGCGCAGTGGAGGCAGGTTATCAGGAGGCAAGAAATTGGTGCATAGAGATGCAAATTTCTGCATGACAGTGTGTAATGATTGTTGATTGTACTGAGAGCTTGATGTACTAAGATTTGTATGAGATTATTACATGATTCCATTGATATACATAATATATGATAGTTGGGGTTTTTATCTTTAATATTTCTCATTAAACAACTATGTTATGTGCGATTGAATTTATTCACATGTGTTTGCAATTGAGTTTTAAATTTCCGCAAGTTTAATAGTGGAAGGATTCTGTATTTAGCAAGAAGATAAATATTGTTAGATTAGGAGAATATGGTAGTACATCAGTATTAATAAATTTCTACAATATATGAATCTTTCCAACATGGGAAACAAAAAAGAGTGAGATTCAAGTCAAGGTAGTTCCCGATATCAAGGCCTATAGAGCTTGTTCACACATATCTATGCAGACCAACACGGAAAAAAACCTTGGCAAGGTGAAAGGTACTTTATGTTGTTTACTGATAATTACACTAGAATGGATTGGGTTCCATTTCTTAAAGAAAAATAAGGAGCACCGGATACCTTCAAATCATTTAAATCCTTAGTATAAAATGAAAGTGATCTAAGAACAAAATTCCTCAGATTAGATAGAGGAGGGTGAATTTACCCTAAATTTTTTGAGTATGGAATCAAGAGACAAATTTCAGTTGTAAGAACTCCATAACAAAAAGGAGTTGTAGAAAGAAAGAACATATCAATATGGAAAACAATGAGAACAATGTTGCTAGAAGCCAAATTACTATATAAGTTTTGGAGAAAAAAGTAGTTGTTGTGATAATTTACATCATAAACATAGCACAACTCTGAGTTAACAATGAAAAGACACCATATGAGATATGGAAAGGCATGCCAAATTATTTAATTATTCCAGAATTTTTGGAAGAAACTGTTACAAGAAGCTAAATGATGATTACTTGGGAAAATATGATTCTAGAGTAAATGAGGGAATCTTCCTTGGATAGTCAATAAGAAGCAAAGCTTATAAATGCTACAATAAAAGGCTATGCAAAGTTCTAGAATGTATTTGTGTAATAATAAATGAAGCTTGGCTATAGAAAGAAGTAGAAAAAAAATCAGAATCCAACATAAACCATCTATGTGGACTAGGAAGAGATTACTACAAAGGACGAATAAGAAAGGAAGAATAGTATCCATCCAAGGAAACTTTTAATTTTGTGCAAAAACATCACCCAAATAATCAAATTATTGGATATTTTGATGTAATAATACAAACCTAGAGAAGAATTACCATTTCACCAAGAAACTACAGTCTTACTTTGCTATCCAAAATATAGGCAAAGGACTTTGCACAAGTCAGTAAGGACCATCAATGGGTAAATTCTATGGAAGAAGAATTGAATCAAATTGAGAAAAATGGAAATTGGGAAGTCGTGCCATGACCAAAATATAAAAAATTAATTGGGACTAAGTGGGTATTAAAAAACAAGATGAATGAAGAGGGACAAATTATTAGAACAAGGCATGACTTTCTTTTAAGAGCTATTGAAAAATTAAAGGAATTAACTTCGAAGAAACATTTTCTCTAGTTGCTAGATTAGAAGCAATAAGAATGTTCTTGGCATTTTCATTTTCGAAAGGATTCAAATTTAATCAAACGAATGTTAAATAAAATTTTATAGATGGATACTTAAAGGAGGAAGTATACATCGAATATCTAGAAGGTTTTGAATTTTCTTAAAATAAAGACTATGCGTGCAAATTGAAGAAATATCTTTATGGGTTAAAGAAAGCTCCAAGAGATCTGTATGCCAAGTTGGACCACTATCTTCAACAACAAGGTTTAAAAAGTGGGGTTGCTAAAAATAATCTATACATCAAGATGGAAAAGGAAAAATTATTGATTACACTTGTATATGTGAATGATCTCATCTTTGGAAGTAGTAATGATGATATGAGTCATTAAATTGCCAAGAATTGTCAAAGGAATTTTAAATGTAAATGATTGGAGAATTATCATTCTTCCTTGAAATATAGATCTCTCAAACCAATGAAGGAATATTCATTTCCCAAACCATATACCTCAGTAAGAGGCTCTAGAATTTTGGAATGGAAGAATGTACACTCTTTAGTACCCCTATGATTACCAGATGCAAGTTAAGAAAGGATAATGAATCTCCTGAAGTTAATTCAACACTTCGCATATATATGCTTACGAGTCTACTATACTTGATAGCTTCGATACTAGACATTATGTAGGTAGTTGGAATGGTTGCAATATTTCAACCAACACTATAGTAATCACATATGAAAGCCATAAAAATGATATTTTGATACTTAAATGTCACACTCAATTTTTGTCTTTGGTATCCCTAGAGTACATATTCCACATTAATAGCATACATAAATTTTCATTGGGAAGGTAGCATTGATGACAGAAAAAGAACTAGTGAGAGTGAATTTTTCTTGGGATATTACCTTGTATCTTGGTAAAGTAGAAAGAAAAAATCAATTTCTCTTTCTACAATTGAAGCCAAATACATAACAACAACAAAATGTTGTACTCAAGTTCTCTAGACTAAACAAACTTTACAGGACATCAAAGTGGAATATGATCATCCTAATGTTATTTTTTGTGACAACACTAGTGTAGTCAATATCTCAAAAATATTGTGATGCACTAAAAAGAAAAAAACATATTCCAATTAAGTATCATTTCATCATAGAACAAGTCATCGACCATAATGTCAAGATGGAATATATTGGCACCAAAGAATAGATTGCTGACATATTTTCCAAACATTTTCCAGGAGAAACTTTTGAATATATTAGGTATAAATTGAGGCGGCGACCTCTCCTTGATCTTAGTAAAGAAATCACAAACTCAGGGGGAGCACCCTTTTCTATTGGTGTAAAAGGGGGAGAGAATGCAGAAATGTGGATTTAGCTAACAAGAATTATGTAGAGAATTCAAACAGGGGGAGAAACCTTCAGAAGAAGCATATATCAAAGTATTTCCATCAATAAAAAAGGGGGAGATTGTTGAAAATGGTTATTATTGAGGTCAAAGGCTGTCCAAATGAAAGAGGAAATTATGTAGTGAAATTGTATTTTCCAATGGTATATGGAACTCCCTCTAATTCCATATGAATGAATAGATATGAAATATTTTGTTAAGATGATTCAACCAAAGTACACAAAGCCCCATTTGGATACCCTATCTTTGAAGGAATTTTTACCCCATTTACCTAGCTTAAATGGGAGCATAGGATATATGGTTGGAAAAGTTATTCTAAGAAATTTCCAATGATATATGACACACCTGCTAACTACTCACAGTTGAGGAGAAATGAGTTTATGAATATTCACTATAGATACTGCCAGTTTCACCAATCAGCCCAGTGAGTGGACAATTTGGCCCTAAGCCAATGTCCAAATGCACTATAAATAGATGTGATAAGGAGAATTTATAACCAATTGAATCAAGTGTTTGTTTCTTTTTTTTGGAGAGTGAAGGAGCATTTCCAAAGTTCATACCTCATGATCCAAGAAGAACTGAAGTGAAGCCAAGTTGAAGTTGATTTTTGTGGAAGGGTTTTGACACATATTTTGAAGGGTCTTTTGCATTGTTCTTAGGAGGGGTCCCTAGTTTTTTTGAGATATATTTTTGAGGTTTGAGTATAGGTGCCTTTAAAGGCCAAGTAGGCCAAGGTTTTGTGAGGGGAAGACAAAGTTTCAAGTATGTCTTAAGGGCCAAATATTTTCCCTATAGAGGTCGAGTTTCAGGTCTGTCTTAAGGTTGAGTTGCAATTATGATTTGAGGGTCGAGTTTTCTCCTTGTGAAGGCTAAGTTTCAGGGCTAAGTACCACTATTTCAAGGCCAAGTTCTATTGTTTGAAGACTAATTTTCAAGGCCGAGTTTTGCTATTTGAAGATCTAGTTGAAGCTTGGTTTGAAGGCCAACTCCCAGGGTCTTGAAGGCCAAGTTCATGCCCGATTCTAAGTCCACGTTTTGGTGTATTAAAGGTTTAGTTTAGGTTGGAGCCTACATTACTTTTATTTGGTGCTTATTGAGGATTTGTGTCCTCATATTCTTGACAGATTAGATCCTACAATTTTCATAATTTGGTGCTTATAGAGGATTGGTGTCCTCACAAAATATTGTAATAAATTAAAGATCATTTTCAAGTATTTATTCTTCAAATTTTGATTTTCACTTTGATATTTATATTAATACATTGTCGATGACTGATTATGCGGCGATAATTAATTTTCAATATTAACTATGTGATTTTTTTTCAAAAGTAATGAAATAGTGATTCACCTCCCCTCCAATAGTTTTGTGCATTGCATAGATCTCATGCTTGAGGATATAGGAAAATAATATTGGATTAAAAAAATTATAATGCATTACAAAGTACATCTACAACCTGTCATGTATATTGAACATAAAGAGGAAAAATATTGGGAATAGAGATTTGTTATCCCTACAAATACAAGATTTGTAATTCACTTCTTCACGTTGCAATATCTCATTTCCCAAGTACATAAATTGAAAATATATATTCAGGTTATGAATAGAATGAATTTTAGTGGGATATAAAATAAAATGGAAAAGACACCAAAATAAATATTTTGAGAACACATTTCACAAAAGCCATAGATTTCGTGAAAATTGTCGTACCCTTTGTTAAGGTGATTGTGGTTAGTGGATGGAAAAAATTTGGCAGAGTTATATTTGTACTATGGATCAGGGAAAGGTGCAAAAAAATACAATATATAAGGATATAGTAATTAAGTATAGGAATATTTGGGATAACATTGATAATAGATAAAATATTCAACTCCATCACCCTATACATGTATACTGGTACTTCCGGAACCCAAAATATCATTACAACATTTAGTTAGGAGAAGATCAAACTAGGGAGCTCAAATATGGATTGTACAAGCTCCTAGAGCACATGGTCCCTTATGAGAGTGAGTAACAGGAGAACACTAAGAAACTAGTGCTTTCTATAGAGCCACAAGTAAATATTGAAAAAAATGAGGAAGAATGCAATGGATGTGGAAAAACCATGTAAATAAGTCCAATTTTTTAATGAGTTTAGAAATTTAATATTTAACTACTTGAAATTTTAGCTAAATTCATAATTTATTTTACTAAAATTACTTTTCCCTTGCAATGAATTGGTGGAATTAATTTAGCATCCAATGTCCTCAATTGAAAAATATTGTAATTCTGGCAGTGCCTGTAAGTGTGAGTGCAATTGGTATAGATTTAATCGGGTCCATGTAATGCCCCATCCCACGTTTACTCTCTTTTACAATCTCTTCAGGGGAAACAATATTTGAGTGCTACTATGAAATTACATGACATCCAAGTTCCAGTTATGGAAGTGGGGCCTACAATCTAAAAACTTATTGATACCTCTCAGGAGCACTACATCACACAGAAGTTAGTCCACAGCCTATAATGATCATATCCTAAGTTGGAACTTCTTTTCCATAAGCATAACACCCCAAACACACCAAAAACACAACATGCATGTGGTTATTAGGCTCCAACCACACCCATAATACTGTCTCCATGCACTTATTTCCTAAATCTTCGTGTTTTGTGCATGTGGTTCTGAGATCTGTGCCACCTTTTCACGATGGACTCTAGACCACTTCCCATAACCGCCCATAAATTTCCAGAATCATGATTAATATGATAACAATTCCAAGCATTCAAATTTGAAAAATATCTTTACCTAAACATGCCTAGTACATAATAGACATTTCATCAAACATATGGTAAACTTGTAAGCTACATGCCATGAATTCATATCTGATCATAAACCTACGAACTTCATATGAGAATCACAAATAAGGTCTAATCCCTTCTCAAGTAGTGGAAACAACACTTTTTATCCCATGCATTCATTAACCATTAAAATACTTATCAAATCATGGACAAGCGCCATAATTAGAACACACCATAGAACCAAGCTTATAATTGGAATATCAACCATGAAAAATATGCCATAAAATCATCATAATAACAAGTGCATGTGATCAATAATCACATTATAATAATAACTCATATTAACTTATGAAAAATCCAACCAAGTCAGGGACTTCCACGTACCATCCGACCATTGATTGGGCTGAACCAAATCTTTCTTTCATCCAATCACACTTGTGCCATAATCCAAGAATGAATGTGGGATATCATAGGATAAACCAATACATAATCAACCAGAGATGCCAGAGGTTAAACCACCTCCACCCTCAAGCTACTGTGATCTCACCTAAACTGGTCCCAAGATCACAAAACCAAACCAAGCTTGGATGCCTCAAACTTTCTTCACCATAGCTTGAGGAATTTTCCCATATCCACCCACGTGTTGAGGGATTCCTAGAGAAAAACCATCTCCACCCCAACCCTTGGTATTTTCCCGAGACCACCTCACTTGCTTCCAAAACCTTCTGAAAATCCAAATCTTAATCAAGAATGAGCCCCATCACACCATCACTCTCCAGGAAATGGCAAGGTAAGGCTGAAACCACCGTCACTTCAGGAAAAACCCATGCCAATGAAAACAAATGAACAAAATAAATAAATGCATGTACCATGCCTTCACATCCCAACAAGGGAATCACACATGCAAAATGTTACTTGCAAGATATTCCTGCTGAAGTTTCTCATCCAACCTTCTCCTTGCTTTCCTTCACTTTCCCTTACTTTTCCTACTCCTTCCTTTTCTTTCTTTTCCAAGTGTTTGTTGTATTTCATTTGCTACACCTGCTCCAAATATGGGAAAAAGTTGTGAATTGATTCTCTGATGCCTTTTTATTATTGATATCTATTTTTTCTTCATTTTTCTTCATTTTCCTTCATTTTTACTCTAATTTCCCTTGCATGAAAATTTGAGTCTCTTCACATTCATTTTCTCCTATTTTCCTTATTTCTCATAATTAAATGCCAATTATATTATATTTTCCTTTTCTAATGCCTTTGCCAATTTCCATATCCATAAATAAATTGTAAGTGATCCCCACTATGATGTTCACGCACCATTCATCTTGGAATACGTGTCCCATGACCTTGGTCTTATCTTTACTTACATGGAAAATCAACTAGGGGTTGTTACAAACTGTTCCCTCTTACGGGAACACTGTCTTTGGTGTTCTATGGCATCTATGACCAAAAAAAATTTGAAATAAAAACACACTGCCTATGGAGCTTTATAACATAACTCGATGTAGTATATACAATGAGAACTACAAAAAAAAACAACATACCTCTTATAGAGCTTTATAAACCCAACTCGATGTGGTATTTACAATGACATGCACATACACATACTTATACACATTTTCTTCAACCATAAAATAAGCATATTGTCCATGGAGCTTTATAAACACAAATCGACACAATATTTACAATAATACACATAGATACACATATGCACATTTTCTCTAACTGGAAAATAAAAGGATACGATGCCCACATCAACGAAAAGGGAATCCAGAGGCTCATACCTCAACCTCAAATTTAGTACTAAGATTCACCTCCTTCCTATGAAGTCTAGAATCCATTGCTGAGATCAAAGTATTCCTGCTATGTCCAACGCTACAATCCTTACGGTACCTGCTCACTCAGTTAACAATTACTGAATCATTGTTCTAGGGCACACTCCCAATATGATTCTTATTCCATCTAACAATGTTAATGACCAAGAAAATTTTATTCCCCGACCTTCCCTTCTCTTCTTCCCAGTCCCTCAGGAAATCCGGTCACCCCCTTCCACGTAGTGACTCACCTACCAATTTTCTCGAAATCCCCTTCTCTTCTACATAGTCCCTCGGGTGATCCATCCCTTGGAAAGGTTTCCTCACATCAAAATGTAAAAAAACCAAGGCATATCCCTACCTTAAAACCATCATATCAGTCATAATATGCTCATGGAAATCAATGGACACTATTGGGTACCAGTGTTGTTGGCTTGAGGTGTCTTGAACCAGGTTCAGAGTTAAGGTTAACCAAAAAAACCCTCTTACTATTGGCCCTTTCGGCAATGACCTACTTGTGCAGGTCAAAGTCTCACCCGAAGTAGTATGGGGGGGTGCTGGAACCAAGCTTCCACACCCTCAGAGAGAATTAAATGATGTGGGTGTCTTTAGATCTAAAATAACTGTGGTCTGACCTTCGCAACAGAAGCCCTAACCAGAAACCCTAACTAGGCAGATTTAGGTCAATTTATGCAGGTTATCCTGTGCACGAACAGATACAAATCTCAAAGTCCTTTCAATAGTGTTTAAGACATAACGTTCAAGTTAAAAACAACAAATCCATTCATTTATCATTCATCTAAGGTATAATACATTTGTGCAACCGATCCAAAAAAAAAATCACAGTAAAAAAAAATATCATACAAAAACAGATCATACAAAAGAATAAAGATGCATTTGATACTCAGATTTCTTCTAAAATGTCCCTTTATTCATTCACAGTTCAGATCTTCCTTACAATGCTTTCTTTCTACCCACACGCACAGGTAGCGGGGTCTGCACACAACAGGTCTAAGGTCTCCGCACACACAACTAGCAGGAGCCTTCTAAACTCAGACAAGTTCAATTTTGAGCTAAGAACATCATATCAAAACATACCAGACATTTTACTTGTTATCTACTCGACTCGATATGGACTCCTATTTATATCTTTAGCCTACGCTCATCTATGGTCCAAAAACTGTGGTTAATGGCCCCTAGTTCTACCCTTTTTCCCATTACAACTCATGAGGGGATTTGACCTACCCCAAAGCCCCTTGACTTGTGCTTCTCTTAGCGCATGCGCAAGACTAAAATTACAAAAAATATTATATTTTTATCCAAAATTTGGTCGTAAGGGACCCTACTCCAACATGCCCCCAAAACAATCTTGTGACTCATCCCGAGTCACAGCGGTGTTGGGTTCTTCATCTTGGTCTGCAACTCTTCAATGGAAGCAAAAAAGGGTTCCAGGATGCCCGCGCTCTGATCAACTGCACTCTGTGTTGCGTCTACCAGCTACTACGACGTCAACCCTTATGTGGCTAGGTTGATGCTTTGATAATTCTGGTTCAAGTTTTTGACAGCTGCATCTAGATATCGTGACATCTTCATCACCTCATCGACCCACAACTTCATGTGCTCTATCACGATATGATTCTTTCTCCACAACTCCTCTAATTTGTCGCACAATATTTGGCTACTTTGTAAGTGTGCCATGCGTTAAGCAGGGACAAAGGTAGGTAGGGCCTCCTGGAGGTCATCGAATTCCTACTCCTTAGCGCACAATTATTGAGAGATTTTCTTGACTAGTGGATCTGTTTGCACATATGTCCACAGTCCCATTTTTGTTTCTAGTAGCGTGAAGCCCTTGCCAACTGTGGCGACGATACTTTTTGATGCTTCCTTGACCAAGGCCGCCTGCTACGTGCGCACCTCAGGGGGAGTCTCTCGGCCAGACATACAGTGGTTACAAACAAACTTATGGTGAAATTCACAGAGAATCTCAGGGCAC
Source organism: Pinus albicaulis (assembly GCA_034641835.2). Lineage (NCBI taxonomy): Eukaryota > Viridiplantae > Streptophyta > Pinopsida > Pinales > Pinaceae > Pinus > Pinus albicaulis. Next base: position 643,412,415 of record CM076578.1, on the reverse strand, counting down.
AATATACTCAGAAAGAAAAGGAACCAAATGTGATCCACGTCCTTCCTTTTATAGGGGATCCAAGGTGAAAATGGTTGGATCTCCATTAAATGCAACTTACCTCTGTAAAAACAGTAAAAAATCCCATAAGATCACCTCATTAAATTCATAAAACACACTCCATCCAATGGTAAAATCACTTTTTCACCGAGTTTCACTGTTCCAACAATTAGTATCTCCTGCTACACACCACCTCTACACTCCTACCATACCTACCTACGCCTCTCCCCTCCGCAGCACGCAAACAAATGGATTCTTATTCTTCGACCATATAGTCATTTTTTGACATAGGATTGTCCATATACGACTTCAATCAACTTCCATTGAAATACTCAAGAATATTCTCACCAAGCAACATGGCCAAGCGCACCGCACCTCCATCAGTGTTTTCCTTCACGATGTATGGCCCCAACCAATGTGTAATCTCCCAAAAGGGAGAATGCAGTGATACTTAAACACAATATAAGAACTGCAGCAAGGTAAACAATAAATATTAAGACAACATCAAAATTTACAGAGAAGCTGAGCCATTTTATTATATTGGAGAAGATTCAATTACACAATGTACAAAATATGAGGAGATCTAGCCAAATAGATGGCCTAGAATCACCCAGAAAACATGCCACAATAGGCACTGCGTAATTGGAGAACTGCTGAAGCAAATACTGTGCTGTCCCTTTAGAAGAATATGAACATATGACTACACGCTGATAAGGAAAATGTAGATCTACTCAAATCTGGAGCTCAGATGATGCCAAGATTCAAGATCTGGCCAATGTGACGGATTCCCAAGATAACCCATAAAGGATTTTCCAGATCTACAACTTTGGAAAATCACCTCCCTAGGATTTGATCCTTGATCTATTGGGAAATACAGATCTAAAGCTAGATTTTTCAAATAGATGGCTGAAATATGTTGCAATATCAGATCTAATCTTGAAGGGCTGATCCCTTCTTCAGATCTACAAGCTAGAAGCTCTAGATCTAGCTCCTCAATTCTCCAATAATTATTACAGCTGCTGCAACACAACTGCCAATAGAAACTACGTTGTGAGGGAAAGAGAGGCCTTATGCCTGCTGAAAAATGCCGCAATAAAATCCAGGATGATGGAAATACTGATGGCAATGTGAGGGGATGATCCCTCACAGGATTACTAGATGAAATGCTAGCAACTTCCTTCCTCCTTTTGGATTTGAAAATTAGACAGCGTAATTCCTGAAGGAAATACTGCTGCTTGGAGGTCAATAACTTTTGGCCTGATGCCAGATTTGAAATGAAGCTCTGGGAATGCTGATCTATAAGCCCAAGGTGATAGGAATAAACCCTCACCAGTTCTCCAGTTGAAGTACTGAAGACAACTTCCACCTTCCAAACTGATCTTCAGAAATCTGCAATTTATGAATATGAATGTTCTGCAGAAAGTAGGGAAAGAGATGTGGCACCAATGCCTAATGTAGAATGAAGTACAATACAATTTCTAGAGTTACTCTAAGAAAGAGGTGGGATTCCCGATCAGGAACACCTTGTGCTAAACAACACTTGCAATCTCTGCTAAACAGCCCGATAAAGCAATGGAATGTCACATGACAATTTCAGATCTGAAAATATCCTTACATCAAGAATAACCAACATGCCTCCTGTTGATTATATAGTTCAAACTTAATATTTTAATTGAATTCATGCAGAGCAAAGCACCCAATAGCATTACTCATGACTAAAGTTTGAAGCTGGCTAAGTAGAAATAGCGCTAAGCTAAGTCACGTGCGAGAAAAGGATAAGTGTAACTTTATAATAGAGCAGAGATATATAAAGACTTTGAACATTAGCCGAGCAAAGATATAAAAGGCACCAAGGGAAAGAATATAAAACGGGGCCTGCATGCACTTTACACACACTAGTAAAGGATTCCGCAAGGGTAATTCCAGGGGGGTCACGAAGCGGAGGAGAAAGGCGGAGCCTTACCCCCCGGAAATTTGATGACGTGTCAGGAGGGTTGACATGAGGCAAGTGTTATACGGGGAATAAATAATGGGTTTTAAAAGCTGTTGCAATATGCACTTCACATTTCGAGGGGTCTACGTTCTAAGGCAGAGCTGTCACCATGACTAAAAGGTAAGGTAAGTATTTAGGATATCTGGTACTGAGGCTCGTACCAGTATTTAACCCGACACGCGATGTTTACCTACCCGAAGTCTAACACCCAATTCCTACACACCGCGTGTCTCACTGTCAGTACCCTTACGACGCTTACCCTACTTGCTTCACCATTCCACCTTTTCCCGAGCTCCCTCAGTTCTATATAATGGTCCTTCATCTTTTACTGTAGTAAAATATTCAGGTTTGGGCATTTTTAAATTTCATTGAGGAGATAAATTCATCCATGCTATATCTCAGAAGGAAGCTTCATGAGGGGAATACTGATGCATCCAACAGAGTTCAGAACGCAAAGAGTTATATCTCTTTCCTAAAAGGGTTGAGACCTAAAGACGTGGTGAAACAGGGTATAACGAGTAGGTTCAAGAAAGCCGCAGAATGTCAAAAAATAATTGAGAAGGAGTCTGCTCGCAGTATAGCTTCAAGTACCTTGGAGAACGTGGCAGTCAATTTAGAAGGGTTTGAGGTGGTCTAGGCGGAGATCACAATTGCTGGACTTCCATCATGCTGGGATGCCACCCATGCCATATTATAGCCATTACCAGCTTATGAGGCACGTCTCAGGGAGGAGATGAACCGAACCGATGTACTTTCAGACAAATCCACTCGACTGAAACCCGAGACTATAGTTTCAGCGCTTAGCAAGGAATTTTCCCTCCTACATCTGGTGAAGCACAAAATTACTGTTGATGCAAATTTCAATGATATCACTGAAGCCTATATTAGAGTGGAAGGTTTCACGTCAATGCCTGAACCTGCAGCAAACAGTCAGCAAAGGTGCACCAAATATGCCAGCCTATTAACCAGCTCATCAGCAAATGTCCCGCCATCTGTGTTAGCAACTGCATCAACTCCGTCGCACCAGTGAACATGGTTAACTCATGATTCAGCCCTAGTGGCCTTTACTTTTATTTTACTTTGTTACTTTCAAATTTTGAGTGGAATTCAAATTTCACTCTTACATTTTACTTCTTTTTAAGACAGTTTTAGATATTTTGTTTTGAAACGGCCGTGAGCCTAACTGTAAATGATGAGAAGCTCCATCCCTCGTCATGAATTTTGGTTACTTTTGATTAAGACTTCAAACTGATTACTAGCATGCGAGGAAGATATTTTTCCCAAAATATCTTCCCGCTCATGTTTATGAAGGTTCTATATAAGCAGCAAACCAATAGGAAAAAGGGTTCCATATTTTCAGAAGAATACGCCGAGAAATAATTATGTATGAATTTTGTTGAAATTTTTATATGAATGTGAAGAGCCCATTGGGTCTCAGTGATGAGGAGTTTCATATTTAATGAGGATTCTGGCCTTCAGAATTTACAGTCTGTAACTCTCTCTTATGTGTTATAGCTTAATTGTTCATTTCGTTTACATCCATTTCTCTTGTATCATGTTCTGAAATGCAAGTGGCTCACTTGTCTTGGTATGAATTTATTGTAGTTGATACTCATGCTAAAACTTGTCTAGAACTTTAAATATGGCTCAGGCATGATATGCTGTTTCATTTTCCACTTCAACCATACTTCTTCTATATTAGTTGTTATGGAATGTTATCTTTAAAGCTATTGTCATGTGTGGATTATTATTATTATAAGCCATTACATGTTGATATTTGTTTATGGAGGTCATCTCGGCGACAGCTAGTATTCTCTCTATATTTCATACACAGTAAACACTCTCTGATTATTCATCTCTGTGAAGTATTTTAGAATCCAGCCCTCTTTACATAAAGCTGTCTTTGAATTGTCTGATACGTTTATATTAGGAATTCGCACTTTGCCTCTGCAGTATTGCTTTCTTTGTGCTAAAGTTTTGAGGATTTTGGTTCCATCCAAATTAAACTTTCCTGTTTACATGAGATAGCACGAGAGCCTTTTTTTGGATAACTTTCCATGTTATATCATATGCTCCTTACTATATAAGATGTCCTAGGCACTGGTCTTTCACAAATCAAGGATGTCTCTAGGAATGACAACACCTCCATCCTTGCCTTAATCTTAATTATATAATGTTTGAGCCTTCCCATGCCTTGGCCCTTATCTAGACTGCGCTGTGCATGTGGACAAGATCCTCCAAGTTTGACTGCGCCATTTGACCAAATCAACCATCATGTCTAGGTGCAGTGTACACCCTCTCCATCATGTGTGATTTGATTGCACAACATCCTCCATCACTTTATCATGAATGTTCCATGATATTCTATTTTACATCTTCAAAATCTTAGTTGACTGTATCAACCTCCATGATCTATCTCAATTAATGAGACATAATCTCCAATTCCATTCACATTAGTAGTTTCTCAACTACCTCATCATGTAGATCTAGGCTTAATTAATCCATATTCACACAAAAAAAGTGGATACTTATTCATATTGAGGATTATGGGTCCCTCCACCCTTTTATTTACTTAATTTATTAAGAAAGTTAATAACTCTAATATTCCAAATATCAGGTGAAAATTTGGGAATATTACACAATGTTTCCTGAACTTTCTCGGGTGGTGCGCAAACTGACTGTCATATAACAAGACCATGTATTCCTTCTTGAACACCTTCTGTCTGATGTGCCTATTATGTCAAGCCTTTTCACGAGCCTTCTACACTTGCCGATGGAAGTTAGTAATGAACCGATCCTCCTTTAACGCAACTAATTGCAGAAGACTTTCTTCCATGATGTCAGGCTCAACCATATTAGTGAATTCTGTGATGCACATGCTTGGAACGATACATTCCATTGGCATGATTTCTTCTTTCCCATAGACCATCCTGAAAGGTGTTTTTCTAGTCAACTTTTGCATATGGTCCTATAAGCCCATATCATAGAAGGGATGTCCACATCCTAATAATTTCGATTGGTATTACAGGTCTTTGTGAGCACATTCTCCAAAATTTTGTTGAAAACTTCTACTGCACCATTTTCCTGAGGGTGATAAGGGGTACTCTTCTGGTGATGGATTTGAAATTCCTATGCCAGAGCCTAAATTGTATCATTAACAATGTGCGTACCTATATCACTCATCAATATCTTCGGACATACAAACCTAGTCAAAATATGTTAAAAAATGAAATGTGCAGCAATATCTTCGGTACAACCCTTGAATTACTTAGCTTCTACCCATATGGTTACATAATTTGTGGCAATGATGATATAGCGTGCTTCAGTATTCTTCCCTGGAGGATTGATAGGTCCAACAAAATCTATAGCCCATTTATCAAAGGCTTGTAGGGCCATTTGTGGCTGCAGGGGAATTTCATCTCTACGCGAGGGCTTCCCCATTCTCTGGCATGCATCACAGGCTTAGTGGTATGCATGTGCATCACTGTGTAATGTGGGCCATCATAACCCAACACAAAACACCTTCTCCACAGTAGCCTTCCTTGCTAATGGTCTCCTGCCACCCCTCCATGAGCCTCATCCAAGATATCACATCTCTCATGTTCCAAAACGTATCTTCTCAATAATTCATCTTCTCCTAGCTTGTATAATTGACCAACAATATGGGTAAAATCAGCTGCGTGCGCAATCACCTCCTTATTTTGCTGCACCGAATATTCAACAGGCACACTTCTGGTGGTCAGAAAATGAACAATATTAGCAAAGTGCTCATCAACCACTTTGATAGAAAAGAGTTGCGCATTGGGAAATCCATCCTCCAGACTGGTTGGTTCTTCCCCATTTTTGATGCATGACAGATGATCAAGTCCAACATTCAATCTACTCGATTTCACAATGATTTCAAAGTAATATTCCTGAAATAGCAGCAACCATCTGCAGATATTCCCCCCCCCCAACACATGCTTATTGACCATGTATTTCAAAGCAGAATGGTCAATGAACATCTTGAAGTGCCCTCCTAGCAGATGGTGTCTATATTTTTGCAGAGCATAGACCATGTCCAGTCCTTCCCATTCTGTGGTTGAGTAGCTGCGTTCTACACTAGAGAGCTTCTTACTGGTGAAAAAATCAAGGTGATCAATGTCTCCTTCTCCTGGCTGTGCTAAAACAGATTCAAGTGCTGTACCAGATGCATCTACATGTACATGGAAAACCTTGGACCAGTCTGGGAATATTAGGATAGGTGCAGTAACCATCTTCTCCTTTAGCATCTCAAATCGCTTTTGATATTCCTCATCTTAGAAAAATGACAGATCCTTGTTCAGTAACTTCTCCATAGGCGCAGTGATTAGAGCATAGCCCTGAATGAACTTCCTATAATATCTGGTGTGTCCTAGGATGGAGCGCAACTATTTTTCATTAGTGGGGAATTCTTTGTTGATAATAACTACTATCTTGGCTAGATCTACCAGCAATCCTTGCTGACGCACTATATGGCCCAACATGATTCCAAAAGGCACACAAAGTATACATTTATTTAGGTTAAGAAAAAATTGGTGCTTCCTACAAGTGTCAAGCATCACGCGCAGGTTTGAAACATGATTATTTACCAACCCAAACACTGTTTAGTCATCAAAATACACCTCTATGAACTTGTTCATGAATTATTTGAATAGAAATACTACTACGCATGAGAAGACTGCAAGTGCATTCTTCAATCTGAAAGGCATGAAAATGTATTGGAAAGACCCCCATTCTGTTGCAAAAGTGGTCTTTCTTCGGTCTTCTAGGGAAATTCTGATACAATGATACCTCGAAAATCCATCAGTAAAAGAATAAGCTTCTTTTCCTCCCACATTATCCAAGATCTCATCTAAAAATGGAGTAGGGAAGGGGTCATGCACACATGCATCTTGTGAAAATATACACAAATCCTTATCTTGCCCTTAGTTTTCTTTTCTTTCAGAACCATTGGGCTCACCCAATCAGAATGCTTTACAGACTCAATGATTCTTGCAACAACCATATTATCTAATTCCTCTCACACTTTCTGCTTATACTTGGGATTTAATCAGTATGGTTGCTTCTTGACAGGGCACACATCTGGTTTCAACATGATCTTCATAACGCCTAGGTCTCCTACAATTCCTTTGAGCTCAAAGAAATTTGTGGGAAATAGGTCCTGATACTCTCTTAATAGTTCCGCAACCTTCCCTACCGTGTCATCATCCTAGTAATCCCCGATTTTGGCCAACTTGGGTTGTTCTTCTATCCCAATGTTGACTTCCTTTAGCTTCAGAGGCTTAGTTACATCTACCATTCCTAGGGAGGGTTTTGCTGCTACGAGCTCCCCCTCAGACTCAAGGATGTTGATATTTCTTAGATCTTCCTCAGTATCTTCAATCAACATGTTCCCACAATTAACAATATCTTGTATATGCGCTTCCCATGTTCGCGTAACACATTCTATCTGAGGTCGGGAGTCATCAAAGACAAGTGCGTCTATATCCTGCAAGGTTTCATCCAATTTATCCAATCTCCTGACAAAGCTAAAGGTTGATAGAAATTTGTCGGTCATTGTAATCCAATGGCGAGTCCCTCGACACAAATCCAACTAAAAATACCATCTAGTAGGTATTGGTCCCAACAAATGGACAAAGATATGAACCCATTCGTGCTAGGTCTTCTCGTTCCAAACCTCTATCCACCTGTCCAGGTGTTTGCGCGAGTCACCGTGACCATAGAAAAGATCAATCGATGGATTAATGGGTGGTGCAAAGCGCAAATTCATCATTTTACTGCAGTCCTCCCAGTCCTTAAAGTTTCCCTTGTGCGTATCCCACCATTGCGTTGGGGTTGCTCGCATGACTAGATCAAGTTCCCAAAACCTCCACTCTTCCGGGACAAACTTTTCCAAATTTTCAAAGAATGATACAACACTATCAGAACCATAAAAATAGGGTAATTATATTACCTCTGAGGAGATGCATCAAAATTTTTTAGTGATATTGAGGTAGTGCAGTGTAGAAACATCATGCAACTGATTTTTCTAGTTCTCCATCTCCCCATCTGAATTTGAGAAACACGAGCTATCTTTTTCCCAATTCAACATTCCTTCCACTATGGAATTTATCCAATCTTCATCCCGCATAGTTAGTTTGTAGATACGGTCGACATCATATCCTTCACGCACTGGTTCTGTATATCGTTCTCCTTTTGCAGGATCCAGAGGGACTATTACCCGCATACCATCATTTTCAAATATCATGCTTCTACACTTTATGTTGATGATACCTCCCATATCGATGGCCCAATATAGCCTCAATAGCACAGGGTATGGGTATACATCATCCACAATCTATATTACTTCAAAATCGACACGTACCTTCACTCCAACAATGTCTACTAGAACCTGTAGAAGTATTCCAAGTGGAATGATCTTCTGTTGATTGGACATGTGTAGCTGAATGGTGGACCATTCTAGCTTTGGTTCCCCCATCTTATGCCAACTCTGTTTAGGTAGCACATTTGCATTAGATCCTAAATCCAAGATGACCCGATCCATCTCATATTCTCCAATTTTCATGGTCATGTGCATCTCCCAATCAGTTCTCTTCTTGTTCTTATAGATCTTGTTCACGACCTTAGTCTTAGGTTGAGGTACTTATTTTTCCATGCAGTTGTCTATCAGGGCCTGAAGATTGTCTACTACTTTCTGATTGCGCAGTAACTTAATACAGGCTTGTAGGGATGGTTTGAATTCATCATCAGTATTTGATTCCATGATATAATTCGATGTGGACGCCCCTGCGACAACTAAATCATTCCCGACTTCAATAAAAGTCTCCTTTTCCTTCTGTGGATGTTATGCAGATTAATCCCTCTTGCAGAAAAGAGCGATCTCCCTAGTATTCTACGAATAGCTAGAAACAAAAATCCATTTGGAAACCTTTTTCTCTAGACTAATTGCAATTCAAAATTATTATAAGAAAAGAGAGAGGACATGCCCCTACCTTGAAATCCAACTTTCGATGCAGTCTTTTATCCAGTCGCTCCAAAGAGTCTTCTCCAGATAGTAGAACCTGCAATCAAAGACAAGACAAAAGAATCAAAGAATCTACAACATATAATAATCAAGAAAAGATAATCCAACTTAGTGATCAAGGAATCTAAGTATTGATTTTATTCAATAAGCACAAGAAAAAATCAATGAGAAAAAAAGATCCATATGTATTATCTTGAATGAAAAGAGTAATCTTACAACCTGATGCCTTGATGTCGTACAAATTTCTCCCGGAGTCCTGAACAATCGTTCCTCCTTCAGTTTGACAAGCCTTCCTCTCTGAATACCAACATGGAGTTATGGACATAAGGGCATGATAATTCTCATGCCAATAACAACTTAATAGTGTAGAAAGTGTGTACTCTTGAGAATTCTCTTCAACAATTATAGTCTACTATGTATGTAGAATCTATAATCTCTGTACAATCTACAGTCTCTACAATCTACCCTTGAGACTGAAACTTGAGCTCAATTTATAGGGAAATGGAGGTAGTTTTAGTTCCATGAAGAGGGGACATGAAGGGATTTGAGCTCCATAGAACAAGGGATGAGATCCATGAGTGGAGGGATAAATCTCAAACTGATCATGCCTCTAAAAGCTTCCAATTGGGAGAATATTCGACCAAGTATGCTTCTAGAATTTATTTTTTCTTTTATTTTACTTTTTATGGGGGTTCGTAGGTTTTAGTAGTAGAACGTGCGGGGGTTGCCGCAATTTATAGACCAAGTATCTGCAGACCCGCAGGAAAAGGCTAGAAAAAGTTTGAAGGTATACTTTTAAGGGTTTTATAGAGCTTTTCTCCAATTCCAAGACTTGGTTTAGGAACATTATGGTTTTTGACTTATAAGGGAGCACACTATAGGTAGTGATAGACCTACATGGACTGTCAAATGTCATGGTGACAAAATAACGTGTAACATATTTCCCCCTAAAGTGTGAAGTCTGAGGTTGTTCTGAAGAGGGAAGTGCTTTATAATTCAGAGGATTCAATTGTGGACACCGCTAGAAAACCTGTATAAATTTCAATGCAGACATATATATATATATATATATATATATATATATATATATATATATATATATATATATATATATATATATATATATATCATCGCTGAGGTAGGCATTCCCATACTCAGATCAAAACTAACTAAATTTTCTAGTACATATATGGTTTCAATATTACATCAAAGTAGACACAATATATTGGGCACAACCATATGTCATAATTAGTCTACTGTATCATGAATAATAAAACTCCTCGCAACTTGGATGGTGGAAACTAGATCCAGGGTCTTGATTTCCGATTCTCAAACTAGTATGATTATCCATGTGATTGATTGTGTCGAAGTTGAACATGGTAGAAACCACTTGATTACCAGTCAATGATCTGAACTGTTAACAAGTGTGAGAGAAAAAACCAATAATGACAATGGATCTCAAAGTACTCTAGTACAATCTATGAAGTGTGAATGAATTATTTGTAGTCCAGCACTCATAGAATCATTCGATCAAAGGTCAATAATGCAACCTGTTGTTGAAGGCTAGAAACTTGGCATTAGGGCATGCAGATCCCAAGGTACTAATAGGATTCTAGATCAAATTTCTAGATGATGAGCTGTCGTTGATAGAAAGTGATCCGTCGTAGGAAAGCCCATGACACGAAGCCATTAGATCAAGTTTTGAAGAAATTTTTGCAAGGACTAACTCAAGGATGGTCAACGCGAATGGAGACAAATGTTTGCAATGAATGGTTTATTTGAACTCTCTCTTGAACACATAACGACACTACAGATGGTTTGGCAGAAATTGACGCAAAGTTAACACCCAGAAACTGGTTGAAGAATTTCAATGTGGTTTGATTAATTGTTAGATAAAGGATTCCAACCCAGGTACAAGTGTGACAAAGTGTCGTGTTAAAGAGTGGCATGTTGCTTTCTAAACAATGGTGAAAACTGGATTCTTTTTCTCTCTTTTCCCCCCACCATTACTGGAAAGTACCTCTTTATTTTTTACAAGCTTAAGGAGGATAACATTTGCTTATTTTTGTTAGCTCATTCTTCATATGAGTCCATATTAGTATTAAAATCAAACCCTAAGAAGGAGTGGTTCGGTCCTGTTTGTAATCAACAGATCCTTTACTGTTAAATTTTAACGAGTCCAGTATAGGAGAAACTCGACGTTTTTTAGTTTTGGGGAGTGAGAAGAAAAACTTAATTAAACTCCGTGGTTGTTCTTTTTAGTAAATTTAGTCTCTTAGGCCCGAAAAAGGATAAAATAATGTAGGAGAGAACTCTATTGACCATGATTAGTCAGCGTATACCTGTTTCGTAATTAGTCCATTTCTGTTTGGAAAAGGGGTAAACTTGTACTGAAGGGATGACTGTTCATTTACTTTAAGGAGTTCGAATAGTCAATTACTCGATGATCTTTTCATATTTAGAGAGTTTGAAAAAGGATTAAAAGAGAACTCCATGGTTTCGTTTTTTCATAAGTTTTAATGAGTTCGAAAAAGTGACAAAAAGTATACTCATATGGCCGGATTTCAATTTAAATTACGAGTAGGAAAATATGGAAAGAACTCGGCATTTTCATGTATGTTTTATGAGCATGAAAAGAATAGCAAAAGAAGATTGAGATTTTCATGAGTTTAAAGAGTCTTGAAAATAATAACCAAAATGGACTCCATATAGGTTTCATTTTTATACAAGCTTGAAATAGAGGAAAACTATGCTTGAGAGTGGTTTCATTTTTAAACAAGATTGAAACAGAAAAAACTGTGCTTGAGAGTGGTTTCATTTTTACACGAGCTTGAAACATAGAAAAATGTGCTTGAGATAGGTTTGTTTCATTTTTACACAAGATTAAAACAAAATAAAAATCATGCTTGAGAATGGTTTCAATGCCCCTAAGCGTAACTTGCCAGAGAACATGCCCCCCGAGCTTCATTTCATTCAACTAAGTAGACTATTGGTTACTAATAGCTGGATGGAATGAAGTTTCATTTATGAGATTAGATAAACGACTCAACTTGACACTTACGAGATCTAATCAAAGACTCTACTTAATTAGGAGAGGATTTGTTTCATTTTTTAATGAGCTTGACACAGGAAAATAACTATGCTCATTGCTTGATTCATTTTTTAACGAGGTTGACACAATAAAAGGAACTATTGTCAAGGTGACCTGTTTCATTTTTTAACGAGGTTGGCATAGGAAAATAACTATCCTCATTATGAAATGATTCATTTTTTAACGAGGTTGACACAGTAAAAGGAACTCTCCTCATAGGGACCTGTTTCATTTTTTAACGAGGTTGACACAGGAAAAGAACTCTTTTCATGGGCCTGTTTCATTTTTTTGACGATGTTGACACAGTAAAAGAACCATCCTCGTGGGCCTATTTCATTTTTTAACAAGGTTGAAACAGTAAAAGAACTATCCTCATAAGGGCTTGTTTCATTTTTTAATGAGGTTGACACAGTAAAAGAACTATCCTCATAAGGGTCTGCTTCATTTCTTAACGAGGTTGAAACAGTAAAAGAATTATCCTCATAAGGGCCTTGTCATGGCTTCCAACTGGAAGAAACACATATTAAGGGACACTCCTCGATCATGGCTTCCAAGAGGTCTTCATTAGATGGAAGAATAGTTCTCTGGAAGGAAAACATGTCAAGGGACTCAATAGGGATAAGAACATTTTGTTCAAATACCCCCATAGGGTTCACCATGTCAATTAGTAGATCTAAGTCAAAGGAAGTTGAGAAAAAAGTGAGAGGCTCGCTTGTAGCCGTAACTGAAAACATGGGACTGGTTGCCACATAATTAACCCGTGGCGGGGTAGATACCACTTCTGGATAAGGAAAATTTAGGGGCGTTGTATTATTGGTAGTCGAATCAAGACTAGCGAATGAAAGTTGGTCAACAGTCACAATGTTTCCATTGTGAGGGAAAGACATCACGCAAAAGAGTGTCGATACGAAAAATTTCATTGTATAGACATAGTCTCACCCAAGGAGTAAATTGAAATCCAAAGGGCCTTGAACTACCATAAGATCAATACAGACGGTTTACCTTCCAAGGTAATAGGAAACTTAGGAATGATCCCTAAAGGTTCACTAATGGTTCTGTTAAAAGATGAAATATTTTGTGTAACAGGAACAAGCTAAGGAGAACCCAAAGCTTGCCAAGCAGTTGAGGATAAAATACTAACAAAAGCACCTTCATCTACATTCGTGCGATGCACATTCTTGCCACAAAATTTCACAATGATTTGGAAAGGGATGGAAGAAGGAAGACAAGGTTCTGTTAGTCTATTCCATTCAAAGGAAAAGACCTCAGTACTTGGAGGGGGTTCTATAGAGACATGTGAAATGCCCCCTGGCATAGAAGAATATGATGTAACAAGCAGAACCTGAGCGGTATGAATTTCACTCTCTACAGGGAGAGTGGGATCGACCGAATGTGAAATCAAGTCAACCACTTGATCAAATAATGGATCCTCAACCCGAGTGATATGATTTTCACTCTTCAATGGAAGAGTGGGATTGAATGTACTTGGAAATAGATCAATCACTTCATCAATTGATGGTAGGTTGGGAGAAAGTTCACGGAAACCAGTTGGAAGTTGTTGCTGTGGAATAGTAAGGTTTTCCAAAAATTTTGAGGCTTCATCTATGTGAGGGAAAATGTGAGTTTGATGAATCCCTTTGCATAACCTACAAGGAAACCTGAATTTACCCTTTTTCCTAGGAACTTGACAATCACTGGTTGATGGATCAATGGTAAGTTGATAGGATTTTTCTGACCATACTTCCAAGACCTTAGGAATACTAGGACAATTGATAAGGAAGTGGTCACCCTTACAAATCTTGCATGGGTATTTGGGTTTACGATTCATGTTGGAGGTTTCCTCAACATTACTAACACTTACAACCATGGTTGGTTGGTTGAATTCTTTCTTATCTTACTTCTTCTTCTTCTTCCCTTTCTTCTTCTTCTTAGCCATCTGGTTACTAGCGTCAAGGTTTTCACCAAGCGAAGAAGAAGAAAGGGAGGAATAATGTTAGGTCCCTATATTACTAGTATAGTCCCTTATTTTTATTAGTGTAACCCCCTTATTGTTATTATTGTACCCTTATAACCCTCATTTTGTTATTATTGTGCCCTTAAATTATTATTGTTAGGTCGGCTAGGATTACATTGTGGCCTACTAGGATTACATTATGGCCACATGGACTCCTATATATAGAAAGAAGGTTTTGTAAATTGTGTCATCCAAGAATTGTTCATTTATGTAATGTATTGGAGGTTTACCCCTCGAAGTGGCTTATTTCTAAGGCGTTGATATCTCTTTTCTTCTATTTTTGGAGTTGGTTACACAACATTTGGTATTAGAGCTTTGGATTCTAGGGTTTCGCTGATCCAAACAGGTCATCGTGGAATTTTCGCTATAAATTTTTTTCTACGAAGTTTCAGAAGCTGAAATTTTTAGGGTGCAAAGAAAAAATCTGGAGGCAGATCATCTAAAAATTTTAGAGCTTGGTTCACAATATTTTTAGAGATATGATCTGTGGAAGTTAGGTATTTTTTCAGGCTCCTAAACAGGTCATCGTGGAATTTGTGCTATAAATTTTTTTCTACAAAGTCTCAGAAGCTGAAATTCATAAGGTGCAAAGCTGAAATCCTGAGGAACATTTTCAAAAAATTTCAGATCTTGGTTCGTAAAATTTGTGGAGATATGATCTATGAAAGGTAGTGCTTTTTCAGGCTCCTAAAATTCATCTCAAAGAGGTGATCGTGGGAAAATCCTCATAACTCTCTCTTTGAGCATCGGATTGGAGTGCCGTAAAAAGTGATTGTTAGTACACGGACTGTAGTTTCTTGGATATCAATTTTAGAGCTGAAGAACAAAAAATTGACACGTGGAAAGTTGTACAATTTCGCTGTACTGAACCAGTCCATAATTAGGTCATTGTGGGAGATTGGACACAACTTTGTCTTGGAGAATCCAAATCAGGTTAGACCTGCGGCATTTGAAATATAATTCAGAGGGCTACGTCGCTACCAAAATACAAATATTGAAGTGCTGCAATTACAGAGATAACCCAATTTCAATATCGAGCTCCTTTAAATCAAGAAAAAGGTGTGTATTCTTTTTGCGAATTGCATAAGTCTTGTTTGAAGAATCAATTTGAATTGATTCCAAGGGCATATTGT